>QBDW01002301.1:0-25678 GCA_003261595.1 Maconellicoccus hirsutus
GCGGTTAAAATATTACAATTTGGAAAATCAACTGATAAATTAATACTATGATCTCTTGAGAGAAAATTCATGAAAAACACTTTTATAAGAAAATCTACCATAAATATTTTTATAAACGACTATTACATCAAAAACTCGATCGTAAAACAAGAAAACTAAAAAATATTGGGCATTAGAGCTCATCAGCTTAGTTTTTATCAATATTTCCGCCTCATTCCTTTAGCTTGTTTTCCATTCCCTTATTTTTTCCTTCATTTCTTTATCACATTTTTTCATTCCCTGATGTCTTCCTTCATTCCTTCATTCCTCCCTTCCTCCATTCCTTCCTTTATCTGTTACCTCTTCCTTCATTCCTTTATTATGTCATTCATCCACTTATTTCCTTATTTCCCCTTTCGGTCAATTATTTCTTCCTTCATTTATTCCTTCATATGTTACCTCTTCCTTCATTCCTTTAGTTCTTCCTACATTCCTTTATTCTTTCATTCCTTCTCTTCCATCATATTTTTTTATTTATTCATTTATCGCAATCTTTCATTCCTACATTACTTCCTTCAATTCTTCACGTCTTCTTTATTCCTTTGTATTTCCTTCTTGCTTCCTTCACTAATTCCTTTCATTATTCCTTCATTCCTTGCTGTCTCGGTCTTTCTTTCTTCGACACCTTCGTCTCCACACATTAACGAACGATTTTACGCCGATTTTACAGGTCCAGAGAACATGATACCACATTATATAAATGACAGTGATACCGAACAAAACGTCTTAGCCAGAGACAACTACTACTCGAGAAGTATGCCGTTCAAAGATTTAATGGAAAACAACGACATGCCATATTACAAGCCGGTGCATCACGACGACTCGAACGCCATGTTATTCCCAACGTCGCTAGGTAAATACAATACACATTTCTTTGCTCTTATTTACGCATTCGTCGATTCAGGCGAACTCATCGAAGCGCGAAAAAACTTTCGGAGGCGTTTTCTAGACGAAAACACTCTTTTGTCTCGTTCCTTATACAGTTCAATTATTCGCGCGTCTATAAGGGGGCTTGTACGACAAAGGTGAATCGTTTTTGAAGTTTGGCGAAAAACAAAAACGAAAAACTTACGCCGATTTCACGGTTGAAACGGCGCCGCTTTAATATAAAATATTAACGCAAACATTTTTAACGCTTTTCCAAATATTAAAAGAATCTTCGACGCATTTAACGAAAACACTTCTAAATTAAAAGCTTCAAAGTTTCCATAAATCAAGCGAAACTCGAGTATCTTCGAAGACACCGTAAGCTCTTCTAACCCTCGCGTCGTCGGTACTTTTACCAAACCTTCATAACGCCTGTTAAACGTGTTTCTTTTCATTGTAAAAACACAACCTTTCGATAGTCTTTTTCTTTCGCGAAGAAATCCGACTCTTATGAACGAGTTCTCCTTCGCCTGATTTCAAATATCAAACGAAGACAATATTAAATCGCCGAAATTCCCCGTATCCGCGAAGTAAAAAATTACGCTCAATGGTGAAATCTTATATTTTCGACGTGTCACTAGAACTCCTGACACTTTGTGAAAATCAAACGAAACTTTGAAAAGTTTACTTTTAAACGAATATTCCAAAGATGTGGAAATTTAACGCGACGACGAAACCAAAAAGGAAAACCTTGTTATCGATTAATATTTTGCCAAGTCTAGATTTCAATGAGTTAAGCCAAACGGTGATTTCGAAATGGAAAATTACACCGCTTACAATACCTATTCTTCTTACCTTATCCCCTTCTATAAACTCGGTGTTTAACAATACGCCGCACATTTTGCAAGAAAGGGCGTCAAAAGCTTCGGGGGTCTATGAAGAAACGCGAAATGTACCTTTATTTCCTTGTTCTTCGCAAATACCACAAACCGCGTTTCCAGTTTGGTTTCTTCGAAAACGAAAGCAGACAAGGAGAGGCCGAGTAGGAAGTTTCCATGAACTACATCTTTTCCTGTATAAGATTCAAATGACCGAAATAGGAAGTCAATTTGCGGCATTGAGAATCGTTTTGAGCATATTTACCAATTGTAGAATTATCTACGAGTTGAAGTATTTTTTCCCGAGGAGATTCAGTTTAAATGCGTTAATGCGTTCAGAATGCGCGTATTACTTGTTAAGTTGAAGCGATTTCGATGAGATTTTGCGGAAGGAATTTAAGAAACTAAAGAGAATTACCGTAGGAAGGAGGCGAAAGGGAGGAATCTTCGGCGGAGAGGCTTCGATGAGGGGACTTTCAATGGAAGGAGACGAAGAGAAATGAATGTGTGAAATTTGTGATCTTGAGGATCTATTTCAGAGATAAGAGTTTTACTCTGTCATTTTACCCTCTCCCTACCCTTTCCCACAAATATTATGAATCAAAAAAAGTATCCCTGTAAATCCTTTCGTGCTCCCAACCTCCTTGATCCATCTTAGCGTTAAAATTTTCGCAAACTCTCGAAAAATCAATTAAGCGTTCGTATATTAAAAGCACACCAGCGGAACACGTGTTCGAAGGCGCTACTGGATTCATTTGTACACACAGTATAACGATTTGTCCTCCACCCTCGATACCATTATCTTCTCTCATAAGCGTGTCTTATTTGTACGAAAAAACGTTAAAAAAGGACGTTTACTTTGGGAGTCGACGACGTAAAAGCACACGCTGAACCCCTCCGAGGACGGAGACTTTATAGCTGTCAGGAGTTCGCAGGATCAAAGTATCCTATCGCCGATTCGTTGGCGTTCTTTTCGTCGTTGTAAAGTTTACTCGACGCCATTGGGTCGGGTTAACGGCGCGGCGAACGGGGTATAATAAATAGAAAGGGATTTGCCGGAATGAAGCTATCTTTAGCGCAAATAGTGGGCGCCATTCCGGCTTAATGTCGCTTAAGGTCTAACTTTTATTACGTTCTACTATAAAAGATAAGAAAAAAAGGGCAAAGAAGGCCCTCACCCCCGCGCCACTTCTAGCGGCGAAACTTAGACGACGCTGGTGCCGCGGCCTCGCCATGAAAAGTACCAGAAAAAGAATTATGTAACGCGGCGAAATTCCTCGTTTAAGTTTCCAGAGGGTTAATACTTTTCCCCTATTTTTTAAAATTTTTACCTATCTTATTTCTTTGGCGAAGTGCGGCAGCTGCGGCGATGGCGTATATACGCGTTATTAACACACCTTCTTTACATATACGAAACGCTTAGCGTCGACGAAATAAAGCTTAAAATAAGCTTATTATTAAGTACGAGGTTATGCGGCGTGAAACCGTTTTATTATTTTTAACCGACTATAGCGTACTTGGGTTGTTTAGCTGGATGCATAAATACATATGTACAGGGGGTCTCGAAAAATTGTATTTATGAGCGAATTTTTTTTAATAAAATGAGACAATTTTTTACTATTTTTTCAGATATATTCGTATATTTCTAAGCAGTTGCATGAGGAGGGGGGGGTCCTTTATTTTTTACTCTGATACTAATTCCAAAAATGAATAAAAATTAAAAAAAAATTATATCAAGAGTCACTAAAAGGGTCAAGTGCAGATATTGCCCAAGTTCTATATTTTCAATCAACGTAACTCCTTCAATACGCAAGGTAGGCTCAATTTATGAAAATGTTTTTCACAGATCTTGGCCAATAAAAAGAGTAATGTACAATTGTTGCCTATCTGTCATACCAAAAGGAGCTTTGAAACTTCTCCAGTCTCTAACTCCTGCAAAATGTCAGATTGGCAAAATTATAAATAATGTTAATTGTGCATCTATTGATGAACTCTAAAAAAAGTTATGCGCAATCAAGTTCCATCTTCAATTTAAAGGTTCATGTTAGACTAATCTTTCAAAATTTCACAAGCACCCTCGATATACATATATTTTTTTTAAATGGGTAAAATCTTCAAAAACGTAAGTTTTGTTATATAACCTTGAAAATTCATACATTTTATGAAACCACTTCTCAACGAATTTCAATTTCCACTAAGAGCTTTCTTTTTTGAAACACCTGTACCGCATATTAACTTTTTATATCACTTATACTTCTCTTCTTTCTCGTACTTCGAGGATAAGGTAAAATATATCATTATTAAGTACAAAAGCAACTTCGTGGTTTCTCCGGGAGAATCATTTATATCATTTTTCACGCTTATTTATTCACATCTACCTTTTCAACTTCGCATCTCCTGGTATATCCCACGGTATTATAAATCTAACTATTTTTCAGGTTACATGAAACCCGAAGATAAAGATATAAATTTACTGCACATGCTACCGAATAACATGGGAAGACCTCTGGAGATGTCCAACCAAATCCTAATGCAGAGTCGCCTACACGGTATGTCCACCTTAACGAACACCATGATGAACCCGATCGACAGGCTTTACTCGATGAACGACACGTATTTCCGAGCCGAAGAGCCTTCGGTGATGGACTAACGGCGTAACTTCTCTCAGACCCCCCTTCGTCTCTCCATCTCATTCTGTTTCGCGAATTGTATATTTGTAATAAGCACAAAGAAAAGAAGATACTACGAACCATTTTGTTAGAATTTTCTATCTTAAATATAATGTTTTAATTACGTGTTTCATTATTCGTTTGATATTCTTCGGGTCTCCTTTTATCGAACCGGTCAATCGTGTAGTGGTGTTTGCACGGGTAAAAAAAAGCACCCCAAGTGGGTGTGTTTCCAGCTGGCAAACGCTAAGGATACCTTTTCAAAATCATCTCGTTATCTTCGGCATTTTGGGTAAAAAGCTCGAGATATCTAAGTTCAAACGTGATATAACAAAGAACCCGTAAAGGTTCGGGTAACGATTGAATTTAATTTTTCAAACGAAAAAGAACGAGTCAACCGAAAATATGGAATAATTTCGTAATGAAAAACGTTTAACGAGGAATGAATTTTTACCCTTTTTTTGTCCGCCCAAAAATACCGAAATGGCGCCAAGCAAGATCACAGGAAAAGCGCAGGTAAGATGAGAAATTTTCGGTGCCACGAGCTCGTCAAATGTTCGTAAAATGGAGGCAACGAATACTAAAAATTTACTTAGTCGTAAAATCTAAGCAAAGTGGGCGCCTTTGATACTCGATGGATACTTTAAAGCTAAGTTTTTACGTGTTTTATTTTTTATTATGCAGTGAAAGTGTGAAAAGTCGTATTAAAAATTATTGTTGATTGGAGTTACAAAATTGTCGAATGTAATAAAAATTTCTTCGAGGAATGAAATATTTTTAGGGCTTCGTTTCGACGCTGGTTGTTTTCATATTTACGTCTTTTTCATCTTCTCCATTCTTCGCGCCTTTGAAATCATTTTACATAATTTCTTACTCCGATTTTATTCTGGATTTGAAAAAATTCCAAAACCTACGAAAGACTACCGAATTAGTTTGGAGAAATAGTTGAGAATTGCGCGAAATATATTTCATCTCTAATTTGGGTCCGCTGAATTTGAATTTCGTATTGCCAAATCATTCTGGAGTCTCCAGCGTGATTTTAATTTCTTCCAGAATTTTCAAAATTCTCCAGAAATCCCACATTAAAATTGAGCAGTGAGTAATTCGATTGTAGTGGTCGAAAATAGAAGTGAACCAAGTTTTCAGCAACCCAATCTCATATAAGAATGGTTTCTGGAGAATTAAAAAAATTCCAAAAAAATTGAAATCGCTCTGGAATCTCCAGATTGGCTTGACAATGCGAAATTCGGATTCAGAGGGTCCGAATTGAAAGTAAAATATGCGCAATTTTAAATTTTTTCTTCAAATTATCTCAATTTTTTTTAACGTATGAAATTTTTAATGAAAACTTGGTGATTTTTAAAATTCAAAAATTCACCAAAAATCAAAAAGTGAACTGGGACTGCTAAAATCTTGGTTTTGGGGTTTTTTGACATGCTCTTTCCAAAAATCCAACTCTTGCTCAAATCTGAGCCGGCCCTCTGGTGAACCCCAAGTGAGGTGAAAACAATAAATACAAAAATATTAGGAATCAAGAGAGGTACACTTTTCATGAATAAATATTTTCCACCTCTCTTCATATCCCTGAGTAATTCAAAAATTTACCTTAAAAAGTTCCATTTGTGGGAACAAATATCACGAACCGAAATTTAAATCTTATTTTTAGATGAAGATTGCAAAAACAAAAGTTGTGGAGGAATTTTTGGCGTTTTTTTTACATCCCCTCAAATTTTCAAAACATCACCTAGCCTCTCACTTTGGGGTGATAAAAATCGCATAAAAATTGAAATCACAGCATTATTAGAGAATTTAAATAAAATATCGAAGAAACCCTAGTACTTCATGAATTTTTTCTTATTTCACGTCACCAAAAAAATATTCAATTTCGCTTTCGATACAACTTAACCTTCCTCTCTTTTCCCGACACTTTGAAAATGCTACTTCGAACTCAAAAAACCATCACACTCGAGGTCTAAAAACTTACGTAATTTCCCTCACATACGAACACGATGCTCGATGCAAGTAAAAAATTCAAACGCAGCACACTCGAACTTCGTATGCTACAAAACTTCAAGACGAAACGCCTTCGAGTTCGAGATGCAGTTTATATAAAATCTTCACGTAAGTTTCCAACTCGGAAAACTTCTACGAGCGAGATTCGTTGTTTTTTCCACTCGAACGAATCGACGCATCGCATCGTAATTCCACAACCGCGCGAAGATCAAAAATGCTAAAATATTCGCCATTTTACACGAATTCGAATTCGATTATTAATAAAGGCCATAAATAGTACCCTCGGTCGAGTTACATTCCTCGGGAAAAAAAGGGTTCCGATGGCATTTGGCGGTAAAAATAAAATGTAAATTCAGCGATACTTCGTAAGCGTAAATCATTCGAAATGTAATTATTTCATGCAAGCTTTCGCTGCCTAGCGTCATTTAAAATACCGGTGAAAAAACCTCATGTTGTTTTAATTCCGTGATCATTCGTCGGCCGAAAAAATATTACCGAGTTAGTTTTAATAAAACCTGCAAATATTCGACCATGAAATCACAAACGAATACCCGAAGTTGAAATATCGATGTAACAAAAAATACACCTACATTCGCAGATGGAATTTACGAGCTTCGATGCCGCAACTTTTGGCCTTTTTTTCCTCACACAGCGAAAAACTTTAAACCGTGGATAAAAGGAATGTGTCTTACAGTCATCGTGTCTCGGTTTATGAAAAACCTTCGCCAAGGTTTTTCATCATTATACGAGAATTTCTGCGGTACATGCTTTTACAAGCCTTATACGCATACGTGAACGAAAACTTTCCCCCTTCCTGGCTTTTAAATCCGCAAAAAAAAAGGCATCGATAATAATCATTTTGCGAAAAAAAAAGCGAATATTCGAACCAGAGTTACCGCGCCGCGCCACAAATTGTCGAACGATATTGGAAAATTTTTACGTGCCACGTTTTCTAACCTTAAATTTAGTTTCGTATTAAACGCTTTAATATATTTTCCGAGCGTGCTTCGTGATTCGTAAATGAAATTGGCGAATTTTACTCGTATATCGAGGTTTTTTTTACCACCCTCGAGTATACTATGCTCGTTTATATGAATTATTACGTATAAACGATTTCTTCCTACAAGACGCACGCGATACGCGGCTTGGAAATTTTCTACGTATAAGAATATGATACCAAGTTGGCAATTTTTCACCGACGGGAAATTCTCACTGCGAAGCAAATTGAATTTTAATTTTTCAATATTCGAAAGAAATCATTTGCTCACAATCGACGACCTCTACATTGGATCGTTTTCTAATCAAAATTTAAATACGTGATTGCTTATGTGGCGTATCAACGGAAAACGTAAGATAAGCATTTTCTGCTGGGAGATTTTGGACCATGATAATGGCGTAATTTGGTACCCAAGTACCTCGACGATAAGATTTTTCCTAGATAGACTCGAAAAAGGATTTTTATTAGTTGATGATGGATGCAGAAAGGCGTACGATCCGGTTACATTATTCAATCATATCAACTCTATTAATATGTCCCATTACCTCGCAAATCGACAAAGGAACTATCCCAGGTGGTAATCACTAATTTAAAGGAATCTTGAATTTTCACAAAGAAGGCATCAAAAAACTCCCAGAACCAAATTTTCACCAGTAAAACTTCATTATTGAATTTTTAACGAATTTTTTTAGCTACAAAAATTCATGTTTTTTTTAGAAAATTCAACTTTACCTTCATAACGAGATGACCAAAAGCTCGAAAAAAATTACCAAATGTTAGTTTTAATTTTAATTCACCGAAAATACGAAGAAAAACGTAACCGGAATCTACATTCCCAGCTTTTCACAAAATTTTCCAAAATGACTAATTTCGAGATCCATTAAGTCACAAAATATTCGGCGTTTTCGCTTCGAGGAAATCATACCATCATATCTCACCAACAATTTGATGACGTCACTCAGTGGCGTAGTTAAGGGGGGGGGTGTCCAGGGGGTCTGGACCCCCCCTCCCCTCTTGAGGTCTTCGAGAATACTCATTTTTAAATTTTTAATGCAAATTTCAAATTATTTCTAATAATTTGAGTAACAAACAAGTCAAGTAAATTTTTCCATTTTTTGCATTCTTGTTCTATTCTTCAAAAAAAAAAGTTACAAAATTGTAAAGAAAAAAAATACCCCCCTCGCATCTGCCAGTGCAGGAAACCCCTTCTCTTGATAACTACCTGGCTACGCCACTGACGTCACTAAGCAATCATTTATCAATACAGTTGAACTGAAAATTTAACCACCTGAGTCAATGACGTCACCGATAAAAATCACTATCATCACATCGGGTGATTTAGAGCCCGTGAAAAGTTTGGGTAACTTCCACCACTAACGTAATCCTTCGTACATCTTCGCGATATTATTAAGGTCATGTGGGGTGAATTTGGAAACACGGGGTAATGTGAAAAGCGACTCTTACGCTGTTTCACGTTGTATCGCGTACTTTAAAGATTATTTCCTGAATTTTTTTTAAATTTGCAAAATCTGACTTCGAAGCATGTTAATTAATTTCAATTTATATAAAAATCGTCCTTAAAATACGAGTAATTACAAGACCAATTAATCATATCAACGATATAAAAATAATTACTGTATTCAGAAATATCGAATAAAAATGGTAAAAGTGAAAGAAATTAGCATACCCCTGAAATTTTTCGGAAAATATATTAAAATCCTCCATCGACGTAGGTGTAGCTTTTCGACATGAAGACCAAAGGGGGAAATTAGGTCAATCAAATAAAATTTCGAAAAAAAATTGAAACAAAAAAAACTTCCTTTGATTTTCAACAAGTTCAACGTTTACCATTTCTACCCAAGGTAAACTCCCTGAACACAAAACTAAACCACACCAGGGCCTGTGAGGACCGGTTCTGAGCCTGATGCAAACATTTTTTGGGTTCCAATATTTCTTGTAATATTAAAAAATTCTTTTTTTAATGTAAAAAAAAAATGAAAATCAGGGCTTTACATGAGAACAATTTTTTTCAAATTTTTCGAGAAGCGTCGAAATCCAACGTTTTTGATGCATAATATTCAAACCTAAAATGTTTCTATTAATTTAATTATTTTGTGGCCTGGGTCCTGAAATAGTCAGCAAAAATTTACAGGCTTTAAAAAAACTCTCAAAAAAATGACAGGCTTGGTACTAACGTACTATTTTCCCCCGCCCCTCCTCTCCCTCACACAAGAGGAGCTTTGGTAAACTGGAAAAAATTATCAGAAAAATCTCCGCTTTCTCGAAAAGGACCGTTTTAATATAGATAACGTCAAAAAGACCTTTCTAAATGTTGTTAAGTAATAATCACTTATTCATTTAATTATAATTTACAAAAAAAACATTGTTTTTTAATATTCGACTTGGTTATTTTATTCGTTTTTAATTATTCGACGCATTTCAACATTAGCTTATAATGTTATCCATTATTAGTTTATCAATAATTGTTGATACTAAGATTAGATTACTAAAGGTACTGCAACCTCTGCTCCTCTTCCCTCTCTCCTCTCTTCCCTTCCAATAAAGTATAGAAAAAATTCTAGACTTTCGCTACTACATTGGGATCCGAGTTCAATGAACCTCTTGCACTCAACTTTCCGCAGAGAGATGTTTAATTCATCTACACGAACAAAAAATTGTATTTAAAAATTATGAAAAATTCGTTAAAAATCAAAAACTCAACTTACTCAAGTTCGTTAATATGATTTATCCAGAAACCCAACTTTCACTCAATTCAAAGCCACTTCCAAAATTTTTCAGACAAAATTGCATATCATTTCAATAAAAACTTATACAAAATTTAATTATTATAAAAAAATAAAATGCCAAAAAATTACCAATTTGGAATCAGGTACATCACTGTGTCGATACAAAGAGCACAAAAAAAAGGAATTCCATCGACCTGCGTACATAGATTGTGAAGAGCATATAGAAACGTAAGAAAGATGTAAACGATAACAAGAGGCATTCCTTTATTGCATCATTTAACAAGAATTTTTTACATCGAGCGGAGGGTTTTGACGATGTTAAACGATTTTATATCGTCGAATTAGCCAGTGTACACTATTCGATGCGATAAGGAGCGTAAAATGCCTTCGTGCATTGGTGAATTAACGAAGAAGGGAAACAATTCGGAAACTTCTTGGTATTCTGAAAAGTTTTCAGTTCGGTTCACAATGTAGAGTATCTTGGAATGTTATTAAAAATTTTAAAAATTTACCCCAAAGTTTTTCTCGCCGCGTTTTTTATTGTCGGTTATTTTACCCTTCGATTAATTCGACTCGTATATATAATTTAGGATAAATTTCTTTAAACAAGTACGCCGATTTTTTTTTTCAGCCTTTAAATAGGCCAAACAAAACGTACGAATTAAGGAATTTCATCGAAGGCGGAATTTAAAAGCGTTTTTTCCTCGGTTGTTTCAACTTAACGAGAAAAGAAGCTCTAAACGAAGTAATATTTAAAAAAGAAAACGAAAAAAGCAAGAATAATAAAGAAAAAAAATTTAGCTACTTTTCGTTGTCAAGTTATACTAGCTTGGTTAGCTGTAATTTAATTTTATCTCGTCGTTTAACGCCAGTCAACTCCAGCGAGTTGAATAACGCCGCAATTTCTCGCTCGCATTCGAAGTTTAGATTGACAATATTAAAGTTAGAAGCTGGAATAGCGTTGCAGAAGCGGAGCATTCTTTTGGAACACGTTTTCCTAATTTATAGAACTATCTGTGCCGTTTGCCGCCTCGCTCTGAGTATACACACACGTACACGCTTTTCTTTTTTTCTTCTTTTTCGTCTTCTTCTACTTTTTTCCCTTCTTTTTTCTTCTTTTTTCGTTGCTTCGGCACGAGATACACCCATGCCACATTTTGTTAAGTTTACTCAACAAAAGGAAAAGTCCTTTCGGCTATTGACGCTCTTTCTCTCCGACTTTTAATAAAACTCTTGTCTGTTTGCGTCTGATAGATGACTGCACAGGCGGCAGCCCTTCATCTGCAAACAACGCCACCCTTCCTTCTTATACGTTGCCGCTTGATATTAAACTTTTCGTCGAACGAAACTGCTATAGTACAAAATGCCGACCGTTCTTCTTTACCCCTCTCGATCGTTTCGCTATATACAAGCTTTTTATAGCATGCAGCTTTACGCCATGTACCATACAGGTCAATGGATTCGCGCGCTTTTACCAATTTCCCTCATGTGCGCTAATTTTTATTCGGTTCATTTTGTTATATTTTTTGCATCTTTTGGAGGCAGGGGAATCGATGATATAGAAAGGGTTTTGATTAAAAAAAAAAGTCCATCAAACGGAATATAAATTTTTTAAATTTTACTGTCAACAAAATTTCAATATTTTTGTTGAGTATCAAGCATACATTCTTGATAAATAAATAGAAGTATTTTTAAAAAAGAACTTCAAAAGAAAAATTCATGAATCCCATAAAATTATTGAACAATTCGTTCGAAATATAAATACAAACATGAAAATTATCTGTAGAAAATATGACCGTAAAAATCCATAAATATCTAAAAATACTTAAAAATTTCCAAACCAATGAAGAAAATATATTTGAGAAAAAAATTAATCCTGCAATAAAACAGAGACATCACGTAGCAGAAGCAACTACCTCAACAAGAGTATTTCTTGTTCAAAAACCACACAACCTTGATGGTCACACTGATAACATGTGGTGATAATCCGTACAAAAAGGTTCAATGGATTTGAAAACTGTATGAGCTTGAGTTTCAACGAGTCAACATGACAATAATAATCAGTTTGACGAGTTTTCCATGTTAAGAAACCAGACAATCTTGAGGATCACACTGGTAACACGTGGTAATAACCAGTATGACGGGTTCCCAGTTTCAAAAACCAAACGACCTTGAGTTTCAACGCGTCAACATGACGATAATAACCAGTTTGACGGGTTTTCCATGTTAAGAAACCAGACAACCTTGATGAGCACACCGGCAACACGTGGTAATAACCTGCATGACGGGTTCCCAGTTTCAAAAACCAAACGACCTTGAGTTTCAACGCGTCAACATGACGATAATAACCAGTTTGACGGGTTTTCCATGTTGAGAAACCAGACAACCTTGAAGATCACACTGGTAATACGTGGTAATAATCAGTATGATGGGTTTTCAGGTTCAAAAACCAAACGACCTTGAATTTCAACGCGTCAACATGACGATAATAACCAGTTTGACGGGTTTTCCATGTTAAGAAACCAGACCAGTTCGATGATCCACTGATAACGTAGCTCGATAATCGAATGATTTTGACTTTGAACATGACGACATACAGATAATATTCAGTCCAGACTACTTTTCTATGTTCAGAGACCTGGCGACTTTTACCACAAACCTAGCAACATCCAGGAACAATCCGTTCGAATGGTTTTCTTGGTAATAAAAACCAGTCAACCTTGACTATGACCATTGAGGCACCAGCCTAAATTCAAAAATTGATCAATACTCCAAAGCATTGTCATGGTGGGAAAAATACAGATAATTTCAGCCAAAAGTGAAACCTATACTTTTACCAAAACTCATTAAAACATTGGCCATACCTACAAAAGTCCATCCAAACATCCAAAACGAATTCATTCCAACAAAACCAATCCGAGCGTTATCATTCGTCTAATTCAACGAAACTCGTTGAAACCTACTCAATCGTAATCGAGTGATATTTGTAATAGCTCTCGTGAACTTAACTCATTAATAAAACCACTAAAGCACAAATTCAAGGTACATACGCGACGTAACTCTATATCATTAGCATATGCATATACACACAAACGCACCCGGAACGCTGCCTTATAATAATAAAATCACTCATCGAGGGTGAAAAGATTCCACATACCTCGCGTGTAATTTCTAAAATAGAATATACTGTAGCGAAATTAAAGCTCATTAAAATTCCCGTCTTTCTTTCATCTTTTCATTACGTTGTGTAAAATTTGTGTCGTTTATTGTGTTTATTATAGGCGCAAGAGAGAAAGAAAGGTCCTAGTTTACCGTGTTACATAAACATTCGAAATAATAGTCACCCGTCGTGACTTGCTCGGGTTTACATTTGAATTTGTAAACAGAGTATTTGGGACAAATAATTGTATTATTTCGTTTACCTCGCATGTATCATAGAAGACCATAAGGTCCAACCATGTATAAAAGTTTCAAACAAAACCAAAATACACGTCGGGTTTTAGGGAGAAGCTACAAAAAAGGTCTTTTAATGCTATAATTCCGTATATTAAAGCTAATTATGTAGTCTCTTTCTTTTACATTTTCTCGTAATTAATTCGTCGCGTCGGATGACCAAAGATACGCTTCCTTGTTCCTTTTTTCGTCGTGTATTTAAAAAATAAAAATAAAAACCAAAAATACAATCGCGCCACCGACGAATTAACTGGTGAAATTTTTTCCTATTGAAATAGTCGCCTTAATCCGAAAAGCGTGTAGTGTGTATTCAAAATATGTAATGAAACGGAAGCTGCGCTTAGTAGAAAGGCGTACGACTGCCTGCAGGGAGACACTCGCGTACCCCACCGTTTCGATGCGAAATCGGGATTAGTTTACACCCCCTGCTAGTCGAAACAGTGCACTCTTTGCCATTGATATAGTCAATATTTCCGTGTTCCCCTTTTTTGAAATAAAATACTGTTGAACGCTATGATACGATATAAATATGCCTACGTTATGACACAACACCGCATACTACTCGTCTGCCATGACTACTTTAAATCGTATGCTACCGCTATGTATATATATATTAATAAACTGCATGACAATACAAGCTGTGTGTTTCTATTCATTCGAAAGATTATAAACATTGTATACGGCGGGGATTAATCCTTATCATTTTCGCGTCGCGAAAGGCGCCTTCTTCGGAAGCGCTCCCTAATGCTAGGAGTTAAACTCTTTTTAATGATTCAGTTCACCAGTCGAGGCTGAGGAATTTCCACAATATCGAATCAATATGCATATAAATCAAATGGTATTCGAAAGGTATGCAATGTTAAATGAAATTACGAATAACATGCTTGGTTATCGTACATGCCAACGATATAACCAATAAATTACATCAACATAGAGGCAACAACCAGTTCGCATTGTTTGAATACACAAAAACCAAATAACCTTCACTAGTGATCTCGATAACATCGCAGGAGTAACCCGTTTGACTGGTTTTTAATGTCTGAAAACCGGATGACCTTGACTTCAACGCAACAACATCGCAGCGATACCACGTTCGACGGGTTTTTACGCTCGAAAACCGGGTGACCTTGACTACTAATGTAATAACATAGTGATGTTAGCCCGATTTACTGGTTTCTGTGAAACCAATTTTAACAAATAGCGTTGAAAAATTCTAGTCATAAAGAAGTTGGCGGATTTTTACTTTTGACAATTTGTAAACCAATCCCATCGTCAATTTCTTAAAACTACAAACATTAAGAATTTCATTTCGACTTCTTAAAACATATTTTTGTGATGAGTAAATTAGTGAGCATGATTTATTATACGTTTTAACCAACTTCATGAATAGAATACTACAACCAAACACATGTCCTCCTTTAAAAAACATTTCTGGGCGGATCCCATCATCATCAATGTTATTAAAACCAACGTTCCGAAACGTCGACAAATTGCGAAAAAAATTCTCCATCGAAAAACCGCCGTTAAAATTTCCCAACAAAATTACAAAATTATTCGAAACTCACCAATATCGAAAAAGCCCTTGTATATTCATGCAATTCTTCAAATCTGCCTCGAGCTAAAACAATCGAAACAAATACCACGATAAAATATTCCGCATTATGTACATTTTTAAATTAAACGCGAAAATCTTAACGAATTAATTTTATTCAGAACGCCATCGCGTTCATTTCAATTTTAAATTCATCTTGAAAAAATTCAATTTTTGACCCTTAAATCTATAAATATTAAACAATTATTTCTCTGGTGTGCTTCAAAAGGGAGCTTTTTTTGCGGAGACGAAATTTGTTAATAAAATGAAATTAAAAAAAGATAACTGCGATACTTCATTATAATATTTAATTAATTTCTTTTTTCTCTCGGAAATTAAAAAGCGATCGGAGTATTTTGAAATTTAAATTATCGAACAATGCGAGAAAAATTGAACGACGGAAATCCAGCGTACTTGGCTTGAAAATGGGTAAAAGCAAAAACATGTTTTTATTTTAGACAAAATGGACTACAAATGGCCAAACGGAAAACGTATCCTTTTTCTTCGTTTATTGAAAAAAAAAAGAAAAAAATCTCCTTCGAGAAGCTTTTCTTTTCACTTTGTAGGGTGGATTTCAGCATTCCGCTCGTGTTAACGATCAACCATGATTAAGAAAGTGAAATAATTTATGGTAATTTTTTTAAAGTGTATTCGACTCGGGTGAGCTTTTCGCTGCTTAAGTTGATGGCTCAAAATGGATGTGCAGGTTTTTTACAAGGCTCTCGAAGTTGAGAATTTGTTAACATCGTAGTTCCACAGAATCTAGGCGATCTTTGAAAAAGTAACGAAAGTGAAGGGAAAATGCTCCGATGTTGGAATTAAGGCTTGAATTTTTACGAGGCGTTTTAGTCCCTGAGAATGAGGCTTGGACAGTTTTTGGCATAATTCTAGTTAAATGGTTTATTTCCGCTGTTCTTGTTAATTTTACAAAATTATTCATTGGAGAGTTTCTTGTGCTCTGAGAACCGATCAGTATCTATTTCCAGAGAGAAATTTCGTCAATGAAACCAAAGGCAAGGTACAAAGTACCTGGATAAATAATCGAACAAGGCAGCGAGAAAAATCACTCTCCAGGGGGTCGGTATCGTTAACATTAAAAACATACGCTATTAACGATTCATTTCGTTTCAATTAATACACCCAAGTGAAATTTCAATAAAGAAATCATACGGTAATAACGCGACAACGTCGTTCGCCAGTTTCCTAAACGATTTGCGATACGGTTTTCACGGTATTCAACCCCTTGTTCGCAGCACGGCGTACGTTTAAACGATATAAAGATATCTTTAAACGCCACCGAAGTTGAGCCTCTTGTCCACATTAACCGGATCAGCGAGCACAAACGTATATTCAACTGTTGCAAGACACGCGTCTTCTGGGCGACAAAAACAGTTCGACACTATTTACGGCACGCGTCATCATTTACAAATTGGCCGGTCTATCGAGTAAAAAAGGGGGATCGCGAGTCGCGTGCCGGTCCGTCGATAAAACCTCGTATCGATATTACCAACCTGAGCCCTTATTAATGAAATCTTGGCTGGTCGGGACCTCCCGCAGGGTAACACACCGCTCGCATCACCTTTCATCCGTGCACGCCTGATGAACTCTTGCATATTAACTGCAACGCGGCCAGCCCGTGGGATAATGTCTTATTTTTATTACCCGCTCTTGCTCCGGCCTTTTTGTTTACGTTTAAGTTATCGCGAACGCTCTGAGTCGCCGGTCTAGCTTTACGCAGCCTTCGGCGTGTTTTTCGCGGCGTGTTTATATTGTTTTTAGGATTACAAACGCCGCTACGCGCCTTAAACCTCGATGTTGGCTGGCTTAATAGCGAAATATCGCCTAAAAGCGAGTATATTGTGTGAATCTTTCTGTTTTCTGGGGTACGTGCTATTTTTAGTGCGATTGATGAAATATACGTTGTTCGAGTTCATAGTAAAGGTTCCTTTTGGGTTTACTTTTTCCACGATTTCAATCAAAAATAAACTCGTTCAATATCAAATATTCTCCGGTCTAGATTTATAGGTTTAGAAGTGGGTAGCCTGTTGTTGAAGGGAAAGAAGCGAATTACGGCTTGGTCATTTATCACCTTGATTGTTGTAAAATTTAAATCACTTTTCATCGTCCTTTTCTTCATTTATGAGTAAAATAAATTGAAAGGGATGAGAAAGAATTGGTTCTCTGATTTAAAACCATTGAAAACTCATAATATGATTTCACAAAAAAAAAATTCCTCAAATAATTTTTGCTGGTTAACGAATAAAAATTGGGGCAATGTCACCGGTAAATTGATTTTTTTGCTCAAAAAGCTCTGACCTTGAGTAATAATCTTATAAACAGTGATTTTTATACCGGTTCGGCTAGTTTATTTGCGTAAAAACCAACGACCTTGACTATCGACATTGAGAACATCGTGGAAATAACCAGTTCGACCAGTTTTTTTGCAAAGAAACCAACGACCTTGAGCAGTAACATTATAGTGAAGCTAATACGAGTACCAGTTCGGCTTGTTAATTTGTGTGAAAACCCACGACCTTTGTAATGTTCTACATTTTTTGAATTACATTGCATATTAAAAGTTGAAGTATATATTGTTAATTATATCAGTGCCGGCAACCTAGATTTTTCCAGCGTGTTGCACGCCTGTGAGAAAACTTCCCAGCAGTCCGCCAACCCCCCACCCCCCAAAAAACGAAAAAACATATTTTATTGAAAAATTTCATTGACCAACAATTATTCGTGGTCACCATAGTAAGGAAAAATGCATCGACAAAATCACAGTGTTACCAATGTGCAAAAAATTAACTATTTTCATAAATTAAAATGATCAATTTAGAATTTTAGCTGAATTGTTTTTTTTTACTCTCCTCTAAACGTTTTCTGGTAAAAATGATAAAATGACCAACCAGTCATTCAGATATTCAGCGTGTAGCATTGCATCACGTGCTATACAGAAGTTGCCGGCCCTGAATTATATCTCATCTAATGAAAATAATAAAATGTCACGCGCACCACAACTGGATCTGGGTAGATAATCACTTACGTAGCGCTTGTCGCGCACTCTACTTACAACTTTCACTATCGACATTGAGAACATCGTGGAAATAACCTGTTTAACCAGTTTTTTGCAAAGAAATTAACGACCTTGAGCAGTAACATTATAGTGATGCTAATACCGGTTCGGCTGGTTTATTTGTATGAAACCCAACGACCTTCACTATCGACATTGAGAACATCGTGGAAATAACCAGTTTGACCAGTTTTTTTGTAAAGAAATCAACGACCTTGAGCAGTAACACTATTGTGATGCTAATACCAGTTCGGCTGGTTTTCTTTGATTGAATACCAACGACCTTGACTATTGATATTGAAAACACCGCGAAAATAACCAGTTTGACTAGTTTTTTGTACAAAAATCAATGACCTCGAGTAATAACCTTTCAAACGATATTATTATAACAATTTTATATTTTTTTTCTGCTTGAAACCTAACGACTCCGACTTTCAACATCAATTACGTTCTGACAATACACAAAATGGCAGGCTATTCACCAAAAACTATATTTCAAGGGGAAAAATGTCTAACAACTTCGACACTTTTTCATTTTAATTTATTTTTTGATTACTTTTCTCGGGATTTTTCACTCATTTTCTCGATGAAAAATTTCTTTGTCATACTTTCTCATGATTTTTCAATTTATTTGATTTTTGACAGATTCCTGAATATGAAGAAGCTCCCAACAATATTTTTCATCGCTTTCAATCTGCTCAACCCTCGACATATATTTTTCTAATTCCTGTACCTTTAAACTTTAGTTATGATCTTGTTTTGGGAGCTACTCAAAGACACCACACTGAACCCCACGTACTTCAACGAAACCCTCAGCTGATTATTTTGAACAAAAACACATTTCCAATAGGACAACTCAACACATCGTTTCAACGATCGATTTCCATCCTCGTCGACATATCAATTTCCGTCCAATCTAAGACCTTAATCTGACATAAATCAAAACACGAACAAACACATCATAAAACTACACCACCCCGTGCCAAGTCCATCCAACTTGAGCTTATTAGATAACAAAAACTCGACTTTAAGGTCAACCGACAATGCATAAAGACTACCCTCACGTTGTATATGCTAATTCAAGAGACAGCAGTTGCATTTACGATCAGGAAAAAAACACGAACATAAACGGTAAAACACATTTGCATTGAAAAGCGAAAACACTTTAGAAAGCCAGACCATATCTGTCAATCAAAAACTACCCACTTCGGATACCGTTCCACACAATGGAAAAAATTCTTTATATACGTTGGCTTTATGATGTAAAAATCAGGAAAAAAAAAAGCATAACGGGATTTGATAAACGCTTGTTACACGAATGAAGAGATCGCGCTTTGTAACGAGTTAAGCCACTGGGCCACCAAAAAATAATCCCCAAGAAGCTACCCCTATCGTTTCATTGAAAAGCCGTTTCTCGGGCGACGTCGTGAAATCCCCGGTATTATGTAGGATTTGGTAAACAATATAACCAACCTTGATCGTTAATATCGATACAATAAAGCGTATTCTATATTAACGCCCGCGTCTGCCTTGAAAACTATACGCTAAGACTATGAACATTGGCGATTTTTTAATAAAACTTTTCCTATAGCTTTTCGAAAGCGTTGATACCCGAATACCCTTTTCGGGCATTGTGCAATGTACACACACTCGAATATAAAATGCGAGAAAGTTGGCTGTAGATTTTTAATTTCTACTCGAGTCTCGAGGTTTAGATGCACCGGTTGCAGCATCCAACCTTACTCCCCTATCGCACCGACTGCGTTTTATTGTTTTTAATCACCGAGCTCGATTCGTGGACGTATCACGTTTCACGCCAATTCACCATGTGATCCGCGCTAATCTGTATCCGATTATTGAATTTAGCCGATACACCTGCAACCGGAATCGGCGCGTCTTCCCTTTCGAGATTCAGCTTATACGCTTTTTCGCCGGTCGTCATTTGTCATCGCGACGAAAACAAGAAAAAAAGGGGTCCTTTCACAGCTGCCTTTATCATTAGTCATGGATTGGAATTTTTCGAGAATCGCTAATCAGCCATGACATAACATCGAGCTATACGCAGCACCGTCGTACCCTCGTTTACGCCGAATCTTTTCCTTCTCGCCTCCCCTTGCGACGCCACTTTGGCAACTTTCAGCGTTACGGCTCTTTTTGCCATATCAATTTCACACTATTTACCCCGCCATCTATACTGGCCCCTCTTTTTTATCGTAACAAAACAATAATACAATAGAACGTGTATAGATGGTAAAATGTGCTTTCGCCTGTCTACCATATATCTCCGCTTTACCACTACTACCGCAGATACTCTCGTATACATGTTAGTCTAATGCCCTCTTGTTACGGCCTTTAAAACAGACTGAGAGGGGCATGTTGAAAAAAAATGCACAACGGCATAACAAGTGTATCGAAATGAAACAAAACGATCCTGTTGCTGTTTAACTAATCGTTGCTAACTTTTTAGCTAAACTTCGTTCAACCCTTTTTTCTCGTTTCTACGTACTTTACACCGACTAACGACTTCATCAACCATTAAAATTATTTTATAATGGAAGCCGAGCGTATATAACAATCGAATGAATTTCGTTATTATTTTTTAATATTTTCGTCGACGTTTGTATTTAAAATATCGCGTTGTTTTTTACGTCATGCATCAATGTAGCTTTTTTTTTTGTAAAATTAACGAGCGGATTTACCAGAATATTTGTTTTAAGAGGACAAGTTTATTACACATATGAATTAAGCAGGTAGTTAAGCACATAATTATCGAAATTAACACAAATCTGACAGGACCATTTACTGAAAATGTTAGAAAATCCTGCCGAAAAATGAAGTAAAATTTTTTTCAAACTACAGCTCGAGATTAATTTTTTTACGAAAATAGTCATTTCCAGAAGTAAAGAGCATTAAATTTCAATTGAATGCATCTTGACTCATTTTTGTATAACCAAATGAAGCTGAGTGGAGGCGTATCACGTGAGTTTCTTAAAAACTTTAAAAAAGTGGAAAAACCATGTTTTTTCATCACTTTTTTCACTATAGCTTCGATAATTCGATTGCCATGATTTTTGAGGCAAAACTCCACAAAAGACATTCATCGTGACACGTAATTAGACATCACATGTTACTCATGACCACGACATATCACCGTAACAATGACATGAAAATATCATGATTGTAACTCATGACCATGACACATCACCATGACAATGACGTGTCATTGTCTCATGTCATTAGACACGTCATCATGAAATGAGTGCATGTCATTTATGAACACGACAAGTCACCATATCTATGACATGAAAATATAATAATTGTCACTTATGACCATGACAATGACTTGTCATTGCATCGTGTCATTAGACATACATCATGAAATGAGTGCATTTATGACCACGACATGTCAACATAACAACGACATGTTATCTATGACATGTTACGATAGCGTGGAAATATCATGATTGTCACTTATAACCATGACACATCACCATTACAATGACTTGTCATTACATCGTGTCATTAGATACGTCATCATGAAACGAGTATAATGTTATTCATGACCACGACATGTTACCATAACAATGACGTGTTATCTATGACATGAAAATATCATGATTGTCACTCATGACAATGACATTTCACCATGAAAATGACTTGTCATCCATGATATGTTATGATGACATGAAAAAATTATACATATTTTTTGTTAAACATGAATATACAACGCATCACACGTTTTGAGAGTGACAATATAATCACCTGACTTGTCATCACAGCACCTGTCATCATGACACCACCGTGACAAATCACCATAGTACGTCATTATTAAAAGTCACCATGACCTGTCATCATAACATGATCATGACATATCACTATGACGATGACGTGTCATCATGACATGACCATGACATGTCACGATGACATGATTACATGTCATCCCAACTGTGCCACTAGACCTAGCATTTATCGTGACACGTCATTAAAGATCACTTGTTGCTCATAACCATGGCTCGTCACCATGATAACGACTTGTCATCGTATTATGTCATTAGACATGTCACTGACGTGATCACATGTTACTTATAACTGTGACACGTCATTACAACAATGTCGTGTCATCTATGACATGTTATGATGACATGAAAACATCAAAATTGTCACTCACGACCACAACATGTCACCACTGCAATGACTTGTCATCTATGACATGAAAATCTTTTTTTTTAAATGGCTTGAAGTTATTATGCAACTGGTCGGATAAACGAAATACCTTGATTTTTGTTACATTTATTGTGGTTAAAGAACAACGTCGAAGGTCATCGATACGGGGTATTCAAAAATGAAATTTCAATATTCCATCAATCATTGCAAGAAAATTCGCCAATTTTTCATTTCCCGATGAACTATGCAATTCGCAACTTGTAGAAAAAGTTAAAAAAAATTATTCGAATAGTTTCTCGACGGTTGCAAAAGAAAAGGGAAAAAATTCCAAGAAAAAGGGCACAAAACACAAACAAACTTTCGGCTGGCATTCTAGTAATGTGTTAATGTTACAAGAAACCGTATTCGGCAGCATTCCAAGCTTTGGTACTCGTATACGAGATGGTCGAAAGAAAACAATTTTTCAAAGACGTAAAATCGACGAAGAAAAAAAGCTACGATTAATAGTCAAGGGGTACATTCCATATGGGGGTTGATTAATGGCGAAACTTAATTAAAAGTAAAATTAGAGTTATATTTTTCAAAGTGTACATTTTTGCTCCCTTTTTCGGGTAGCCCGTTTATCGTAAATATTAGTTACCCTTCGTTTTGTTCTGACATTCACATTAGCAAAGCTCTTATATAACTTCCTTTTCCTTTTCTAACGCGCTGATGCTTATTCACCTTGTATAGAATGTTTTAAACCGTCATCAATCCGAAAAACTTTTAAACGGAAATGTCAAGTTCTTTGTAAACATTCATTTTGCTAGAAAATTTTCACGATCATACTAACTTCATGGTTTTTGTTTCTAAAATGGAAAAAGCAAATATTTATATACGAATTCGACGCATAAAGATGATATAGCGTAGAAAGTACCAAGAGACGTAAAATTTCACCGATTTCGAGTACCTCGGAAACATTTCAGTTTTATTTAGTCGTTAATAGCTGTCATTTATGTATACGCCGGTGCCGAGTTAAACGACGTCGAGACGATAAAATTGTAAAACGTGGCCCCCCTCGAAGAGGCACTTTTCAACGTAACAGCTGGAAACGTCGTACTTGAAAAATCAAACCATTGTAAAAAAACAAAAATACCACTCGAAACTACAAAGTACCGATTTTAAAATATTTATTGGCTAATCAAACGCATTTTCCAGCCAACACGTGTTTACTCTTTTACAGATAAGCGATGACCGAACGCTCAGCGTCCGATGTGCCTTTTTTTTGCGCTTTTGAGCCTTTGACGCGAAATTATTACTTTTTTAAATACGATAGAATCTTTCGAGAATTTAATTTAGCTACGTATGGTCGTTTATACACGACGAGAGTACGAAATTAAGCCTACAAAGGGAGCTAGCGGGGGATAAAAATCGTGAGAATTTCTTCGTAACCATCGCGAGTTATACGAACGATCAAACCGAGCAGATATTTTTTTATTAATTTTCCCAAATATTCGAATCGAGTTTTTCATTAATTTTTCTAGCATTATCGAAATTCTCAAGTCAGCGTTGCTATTTGTTATTTTAATAGAGAAAAGAGGACATGAAAATTTAATTTTTATTTGACCTTTACAAAAAAATATCGATGGGCTTTTTCATTAATATTTTGTACTGTCGAATAAAAAGTAAAAAATTGCGAAGGATTTAAATTTCAGATACGAAATAATATATTTATAAGATATTTGAATGTTCGACTTGTTTATTTTAAATTTGTTGATTAGCGACTTTACTAAAAATTTCAATTATTTTTTGAGCCTTTATCGGGGCTTTTTTGTGATTTATTTGTCAAAAGGCAGATTTAGAAAATTACGTCAAAATTTTTCAAAAGGAATCGTAAAAATTTGAAAAAATTGACCCCTTCCCTCTATTTTCTATTCCCTTAATGAGAATCGATTAAAAAATATCGAAAAATACGATCAGCAAAAAATAGCATTAAGAAATTTTTTTTAGTAGCAAATTCTACCTTTAGGAATTTTTTGAAATTGAATGCAAAACTTTATAAATTTACCCACAGGACGATAATTAGATCGTAAAAGTTGAAAAAATACCTATAAATTATTGTTTTTCGTTTTATTTTTTAATAAAAATTAAAACAATACATCGACCCAAATGTGACCGAAAAGTGAAATAGTGATTAAATGGCCATAAAAATGAGGGGGTGTTTTACCTTTTTCGTTTTTCGTTTGGGTTCTTGCGAAATGACCGCGAAATTTGGGATAAGACGAAAAATAAATTTTTTCAACTCTTTCATAAAACTCGATTTCAACATTTTATTCAAAATAAATTCTTCTGATGGAATTTTCAAAAAAATTGCATCTAAAATTCGTCACCGTAGCAAAAAAAAAAACCAGTGTTTGAATTTTTCAAAAAGGTCAATACTTTTCAGCATGTGATCTCGTCGTCATCCATTATTTTGAGATATTGAAAAGTTGTGCCCCAAAATTTACCTAAATTGGTTAAATATCGGGCAATTTTCTAAGACATGTTTTATCAATATTAATAAACAAAATCGGATTTTTTGTGAAGAAGGGAGAGGGAGGTAGAGAATATTATTTATCCCTGGAAATCAAATTCCTTTTCGCCATGACGGACCCTGGAAATGCTAAATTATTTAATAATATAGACAATATTTGGCAATTTCGTTCAAACGAGCACAAACTGACAAGGGAACTACTTGATGTCCGGCTTGGATTTGAATGATAGTTGGATTTTTGGAAAGAACATGTCAAAAAACACCCAAAACCAAAATTTTACCTGCCCAAGTTGACTTCGATTTTTAGCGAATTTTTGAAATTTTAAAATTACGAAATTTCGATTAAAAATAAAGAATTAGAAAAAAAAAACTCGAAAAATAATTTTAAACCACGCAAGAAAGGTTTTCCTCGTAATTCAAACCCGCTGAATCCGAAAATCGCATCGGCGAGCCGTTCTGGAGCCTCCAGCGCGATTTCCATTTTTCTCCAGGAACTTCGAAATGCTCCAGAAGGCGTCCATTTGAGATTGGCCAGCTAAAAACTTGATTCTCTCTTATTTCCAACCTACCGAACCGACTTGACTACATTTCTGGAAAATTCCAGCCGGACACCTCGAGTGGTTTTCCAGGAGAGATTTTTTTCATAGCAAGGCATTACGAATCGAAAAAAAAATCCGT
>QBDW01002302.1:0-14829 GCA_003261595.1 Maconellicoccus hirsutus
CTGGAGCCTCCAGCGCGATTTTCATTTTTCTCCAGGAACTTCGAAATGCTCCAGAAGGCGTCCATTTGAGATTGGGCAGCTTAAAACTTGGTTTTCTCTTATTTTCAACTTACCGAACCGACTTCACTACATTTCCGGAAAATTCCAGCCGGACATGGTAGATAATCGAATCGAACGAATCGAATAATTGAATCGAACCGAATTGAGTATCGAGTCGAATCGAATCGTAATCGTCATCGTCACCGTCAATACTCGTGCTTCGTGCATTTCGTAATTTGCGAAACCAAGACGAATTGACATTTAGTGTTGCTAGGTGACGTGCCATGGCTCTGTCGAATCGTGTTCATCGTTACGTTCTTTCCAAGCCTCAAATAAAATACTCTCGACTTTCGTTAGTCGCTCTTAATATTTTCAGCGTTAGACAGACTTTAGATTCTGACGCGGTAATCTGAATGATAACAATTGATAACAAAGTTTTTACAACATTAAAAAACTGGGATATTTTCCAAAAAATGAGTACGACATTAAACAACTTGGGTGTTTGAAAATGCAAAATATGATAGTTTCCATGCCTAAATTCTATGTAAAATTGTTAAACGTCGCGTTGAAATCATTTACGATTACTGTGTAATGATATCATCACCTTTTCGATGCGCACTCATCTTCTTTAATCTTTTACATATTATTTTAAATTTAAATGAAATGGATGATCTTTTCAAAAATTGAATATTTCTTGTAGCGAAGTGCTTAAAAGAAAAAATAACTTCAAAGTCATAAAACATTGTTCTCTGAGTCATACTGTCATTTCAGATGTACGTGATATCTACGAAAGAACGTACCACCAAGTTGATATACTCGTACTTGGTGTTTTTTAGTTTGTGCGGTGTGTTTGTTACACCTGAAAATGCACCATCAATTACATCTATGACTGGTGACCAAACAGGAATTTCAGGAAATTCTGTAGAATTCAAGTGTCACACGAGAAATGCTTCCAATTACACACAAATTTGGGAAAAAGTTTCTAGCGATGAAGCACCAGGTGAAATAATTTCAAAAAACAATAGAGTTATAGCAAATGACGCTAGGTTTATGGTGAAAGCTGATTCATCCAACTCTGTGTTTACTCTAACAATCAACGATGTGAAGATCAGCGATGCAGCTAGATACAAATGTGTCGTGGTAATATCGGAAAATGAAGAGATTTCCGTTGAATCTTGGTTGCACATTAAAAGTCCACCTACGTTTCTTGATCAAACCACCAAAATCTCGGTCAGAGAAAATGATATCGTAACAATTAATTGTTCCGTCAGTGGTTACCCTAAGCCTAAAGTAATCATACAACGTAAGGATAACGTGAATTTTACAAGCAAGTCATATTTTCATCATGACGGTGATATTCTAGTCATTAATAAAATCACTGAAGAGGATAGTGCCCGTTATATTTGTTATGCTGATAATCTTATCGGAGTTAGTTTGACTAAAGAAGTCCTTGTTGATGTTCTGTTTCCTCCAGTGATTCAAACACTGAGAGTTGATGTACAATACGAACCGAAGTTTACTGCTACTTTCGAATGCTTTGTAAAAGGACATCCTGCTCCCGAAATTACATGGTTTAAAGATGGTGTTCAGTTAAGTGATGATACAGCCTATAGAATAAATAATAATACTTCCGATGGTGGAGTAAGCAGTGGAACTTTGAAATTCACCAGGCAAACATCAGAATATGGTATTTATTCATTTCAAGCATCAAATAAAATTGGTGAATTTAGAAAAAGCGTCGAGTTCCTTAATCCAAATGAAAAACCAAGTGAATGTTCGTCGCCTAGCTGGTTCATTTTTGCTATTAGCATTTTAATTATTGTTGGAATATTTGTCGGCGGTGTGGTTTGTTATTGTATTAAAGGTCGTTGGGTTGAATATACTTTATGAATCATTGTTACCTAAAATTATGCCATGTGATAACGCTTGTGATTATTTTTACAATGTACATTCAAGTGAATCAAATCATGTACTTTTTCTAAAAATCAAATTGAAATTTTTTCATTTTCACTTTTGTGGTTATTAGGTTCGCTTTTCTTTCAAGAATTTGTAGAATGAATAAACCTATCGCTGAATTGTTTTTCTTTGTTGTGCTGTTGTGTTGTGTGATGAATAAGAAAGTACTTAATTTAAAAACCAATAATTGTAAAGATGATTCAAAATGAGAATCAATTACACAATTTCTGGAAATCTGATTGGTCAAAATTGAAAATGTCACTTCTTGACATTTAAAGAAAATAATTCATATTTGAGAAATGAAAATTGCTGCAAAAGATGAATACTCGTAGTGGGTTTGATAAATCATGAATAAAAATCTTGAAAAATTATGTATTTAAATTTGGGATATACCTTTCACAGTATTGATTATTTTACCTTATTAACACCATTAACCTATATCAACAATTACACTTCAAAGCAATCACAAAGATGTCTTTAGGGAAGTGACTAACATTAATTTAATTATCAAATTGAACTTTATGCTCAGTATGATTTAAATTATCTGTATCAGGTTTAAATTGGTCATTTAAATTATTTGTATCAGGTTTAAATTGACCATTTAAATTATCTGTATCAGATGTTAATAAGCTAGAAGATACAGTTTTCATTTTCTTTTTTAAAGTATCTTTTACTTTTTGAACTTTATTTTTAATTTTACGTTTTATTTGGCAAAATTTACTTTTAGCTCGACGGTATAACTTTTTGATTAATTTGAACGGTTTGCGTATCAATTTTAATATAGGGCTACCTGACTCGTTTTGAGTTTCAGGGTCTTCTTTGATTGCGCATTCATCTGTAGACTCGATGCTAGGAGGTGGTGAAATAGTTGTTGTCGAAGAAATTATATTGCCGCTGGGTGTTGCGTTGCAAAATACGTATGACACTGCTGTAGAAGTATCGCCTAGCTTATTCGTTGCTCTACATACATAAGTACCATTATTTAACTTTTCAGAATTGAAAATTTTCAAAGTGGTAATGGTTTTACTTAATTCGTCAGCATGCTGTGATATTTCAAATCGTTCGTCATATTTTAACGAAGTGTTATCTTTGAACCAAGAAATATTAGGTTTGGGGAATGCTTCGACTATGCATTCTAAAACCGGATCAGAGTTAGGAAATCCTTGTACCTGAGTTTTGGTAGCACGTATGATCGGCTGAGATTCAACTACCAATGAAACTTGCCTTTCAATCGATTGAACTGCGTTTTCCGCTCTGCATGTATATGTTCCGGTATGATCTCTCGTGGTACTATTGAATATCACGATGTTTCCTTCAAATTGCTCAATGTAATCTGGCGACGCGGTACTATTATGTTCCCATACGATGTTCGGTCTTGGTACGCCATCAGCAAAACAATTAAGCTCAACGTGTTTCTGTTCTTCAGTAATAATAACTCCAGATGTTGAATTGTCGTAGAAAAATAGAGGCGAGTAAACGTACAGTTTTACTTCTGAAGTGATGTAATTATCTTCGTCGATAGGTTGCAAGCATTTATACAGTCCACTATCGTTTTCTGTTAGATTGCTTATTTTTATGGTAACAGTGGAACCATCGTCTTGTACAGAAATGCGAGAATCGCTTAGTAATACAACTTTACCTCTTGAAATGGTTGTTGTTTCGGTGTCGTCATCGGTAAAGTTTCGTTTTTCCCATTCGATAAAATCGCTACTGATGTTTGATACTGCCGAGCACAAAAGTTCTGCGGTTTCTCCGATGGGCTTTTTTTGATCATGAGTAACGCCGGTAGTTTCCAATTCGATTGGACTCTCGGATGTATTTACCGAATAAAAATATAATACTAATATAATCGATAATTTTCCGACGTCGAGAACCATCTTTCATTAATACGTTGTTTCACAAATGCGCGAGTCGAAATCCACCACTAATTTAATTCACACTATTACATCATATGAAAAGTATTCTCAATTTAAAGCTCATCTCATGTTTACTACGCCGAATATAACGACAATAAAGGTGATATAATCGATTACACTTGGCGAATAATCAATGATCGAAGTGATTTAATATGAAAAAATACTCATTCGTATAAAATTTGCACCAAGTAACTATGCTTGATTGCTGATTACTTATCAGATGTGTGAAACTTAATGGTTTTTGATTTTGCTGGAATGTTTTACACCTTTGTCATTTCTTGTATTAGCGTTTTAATCAATCTAACCTTTGATTCGAATACACGGAGATTATCAGTCTTGAAGTAAATTCCATCTAATAGGTATCTATTGCATAAAAAACAATATTGTGAGATTCCCAAATTCACATTTGTGTTTTTTATTTATATAAATGATGACAAAATCTAATCGAGAGGCTGAAGTGGATTACACTAATGAAATGATATAATTAAAACAGCGTTATTACCTTTGAAAAGAACGTTTCCTTGTCACTTCTTTCGCAGAAAGAAGAATCTTATGATAACATCAATAATACCATCGATCGAAAGATTTTCAAAGGTAACTACATAACTGAAGGTGATCGATGATTATTCTGAACGACGGTATTGTTATCAGCTGTAGACAACGATCTGTTTAAAACTGTATAATTGTAATTATTTCCTTTTGTCGTGAAGCCATTAATAAGATGAAAAATAATTGAAATATCGATGATTTGAAAATAGAATATAATGTATAACTTGATGATAAATGTTCAGCCTATTATTTTGATCTCATTACCTTAATGTAGACGTACATACGAGTCTTTTTACATAATGGATGTTTTTCTTGAAAATTTCCTTTCTTATTATCAAATTTTAGAGGTGTCTTTGAAGAATTGTATCCTTAAAAATATTATGGAAATGGGAAATTGTGAATAGTCCTACGGATTATAAACAATAAAAAATATTATTAAATTTCTAACTAAATTCTTTATTTAATGTCTTGAAATTAATCGTAAAATAGCTATAAAAATCACTACATTTATCACACTAAATATCGCAAAAAAATAAACATGACGAAAATAATAATACATTACTAATTTGGTGCAGATAATGTCGCATGGTTTTTTAGGCATAGGCCTATCATTATCACGATTTGCTATAAATTCGATTATCGTAAAAGTATCGCCCAATTCATTAGAAGCTTTAAATGTATAATTTCCATTATCAATATAACTAGCATCGATAATTTTCAATGTGTAAAATATTTTTCCATCGTTAGAATCAATTAATGTTTTGAAACGTGTTGCATCTAACAATTCTTCGCCATTTCTCTTGTAAGTAATAATTGGTTTGGATTTCGCGTCTACTGTGAAGTTCAAAAATGCATCGCAACGCGAACAGTTTTTAGGTTGTAGAACCCTTGAGTGATTAACCTGTATCTCAGGTTTGTTCTGGACTGTTGCTATAAATTCGATTGTCGTTGAGGTATCGCCCAATTCGTTAGAAGCTTTAAATGTATAATTTCCATCATCAATATAACTTGCATTATTAATTTTCAAAGTGTAATGTGTTTCTCCCTCGTTTGAATCAATGAAGACATTAAAACGTGTCTCATTCAACAATTCTTCACCATCTTTTTTGCAAGAAATAATTGGTTTGGGTTTCGCCTCCACGGTAATGTTTAAAAATGCATCACAACTCGAACAATTTTTGGGCTGTAGAACCTTTGACTGATTAACGCGTATCTCAGGTTTGTACTGGACTGTTAATTGATATTTTTTTATTTTATCGTTGCCAACGTTATTTTTTGCAACACAGCGATAGATACCGTCATCTGTTCTATTAACTTTTTCAAAATATAAGATCTTATTGACATAGGTTGTGTTATTGTTTATGGAAAGCAACTTATTTCCTTCGCGTGCCCAAATTATCTGAGGCAAGGGCTTCCCTATAGCTGTACATGTTAAGTTTATCTTCCCATTTTCGCGGATTGTCAAATTATCCGGATTATTATCGAACTTCAACGGAACCTGTACGTCCAGTAGTACTTGTTGAGAAATATAACGAGTGCAGTTGTTTTCATCGTTTTTAGGTATTAAGCATATTTCACACGAGTAAAATCCCAAGTCATCTGTGCTCAAATTGTATATTCCTAATGTACTTGTAAACGTGGATTCCGTTTTTTTGTCATTTTTTATCACAACTCGCGATAAATTTGTTAGGGTCTTAGGTTCATCATCTTCTGATACTGATTTTTTCCAAAATACAGTATAATTTTCTGTCGACAGATATCTTGTCGTGCAAGAGAATGATTCGTTTCTACCAAGTACCGATGGATTTTCTTTGGGTGTTGTGAAATTCAATATAGCTGGACTTAGTTCGGGTAAAGGTGTTGAAGCAATGCTAGTTGTAATTAAATTTAGCAATACTATGATAAACCATTTACCGTTATTTTCGTCTATCTTGTTTCTCAAATGCTTTACCATCATTTCAACGATTACAAATATTCACAAATGAAATAAATTAAAAATATTACAGTAACAACACCTATTTTTGTCACTGAACACCTTGAGTAGTACTATTATAACAAATTGAACTTCATGTTGAGATGAACGATCTACGTGATGCTATTTTGAATTTACCGGTATGAATGTTTGAGCAACTAGTAGGTAAAGTGATGATACATATGAATGTAAGTGATAACACGAACATTATTCCCAACTGTATGTACGTTTTGTTAAATTTATTCATTTATTTTAAATCACATGTAAACTGGAAGGTGAATTGAAAGCGCTGTTTTTTGTCAAAACATGAAAAATTATTAAAATTCACAGTACACATTGATTTATACATTTCAATGTAAACTTTCAAATTGTCCATTCTCGCATTTTTTGTGAAAAACATTTATTTAGGTATGTAGCCTACAAGATAAATTTACTTATCTATTGATGAAACCAGTCATCATTGTGTCACTTTCATATTACTCACAATTTGTTCGCACGTTTCATAGAAAAACATCTATCAGTACTTTAATCATAATTACTAGAAAAAATATTGTAAATCATTACTAATTAGAATTGAATGCGGAAATTTCAAGGAAATATTCAGTACCTACCGCGATTTGAAGCTACTTTGACTAGCAGGGGCCACATTTTTTCATTTGGCACAGCCTGATGGCCAGAAAAATGAGTTTTTTCCCGAGAAACGAGAAAATAGTGTTATCAAGTAGAAGAAACGTTGATAAAATTATTTTCGTTGTTTCCGTCCCTCTCGCCATAAATGCCAGCAGACTAAAACCCAATTGAAAACTGTTCTTTAAAAAAGCTCAAACTTTAAACTCAAATGAACTTTCATTTTAAAAATCAAGCTTTGATTCTAAAAATCGTGAAATATTTTTAAATGATAGGTACTCTGAACATCCATTTATCAAGATCCTCAATGTTTTTGGAATGTCGCTGAAACAGCATTTTTGCTGCAGACCTTTTTCTTAATAGGGCTACTTTGAACGGTTCTTGACATTTGCTTACTTTTATACAAATTTGGTATTTTTGTAGCCTGTTTCGTGAGTACTGAAAAAATATGTAGAAGGTGAAGGGAGGGGTAATCTAAGACGCGGTGAAAACCATTTTTCTGAAAGCTAATTAGAAAAAGTGGTAGGAGAAAAAATGTGAGCAAAACAGTGCGGAACTGTTCAAAGTAGCCCCACACTACGGTACACAACAATTGAAATTTCCATAAATTCCATATGAATCTTAATTAAAAATTTTTTAAACGCGTACTTTTTTATTTAAAATCATACAAAATTTCCGATTAAAATACCCATACATATAATTAACAAATTAAAAACCTTAAAATTGGCAGAACTGATATAACGCTCATGAAAAAATTCCACTTCTTCGAAAGTTTGACCCCAGGCATTTCTCGCTTTACATGTGTAAACACCATCCAGCGCCTTTTCTTCGGTAGCAGCGGCTTCCAAAATGGACTTGGTAAAGGTGCTATTAACCACTAATCGGGATATCTTGCAGGTATAATTGTTAATTAGTTGCATACCTTTGTGAAAAAAAGGCGTATTATCGATGGGATACCCTTCAAAAAGACACTCAAAATTCAATCGAAAATTTGATAATCGCGTCATCTCTATTTTAGCTCTTCGGATAATCGGAGCGCATTTCACTTTTACCATGATCGTCCTCTCGATCCGTGAAATTTTGTTGTCAGCTATGCAGTAATATTTTCCAGCGTCTTTTCTATTTATGTTCGGGATTTTCAAAATATTTCCATTGTATATGATTTGGCCGGATGGGAGAGTTTTGTTATTTCCTCTTCTCCATAAAATTTTTGGTTTTGGTTTACCTCCAGCGTAGCATCGTAGTTCAATTGATTTGTGCTCGGATGATTCGGTGTCGTTGGTAGAATTATTGTAAAAGAAAATCGAGCTTTTGATGTGCACGTTGATCTCGTCGTATATTTCTCTCCTTCTAAAATTCAACTGGCATCTATATTTTCCGATATCGCTTGCATTTATGTTATAAATGGTCAAATTCGTTTGAGATACGCGTAAATGCCTCGTATTGATTATTTCAAAATGATCATTGCCTCGAGGAATTGGCTGCCACATGTGAAATGTTGTAGTGGTGTTTCTGAGCCATGATGTTAAGTGTAAGTACTTCCAATATGACACTGAACAAGAGAGTTGCATCGTAGTACCTTCGTCTGTGGTTACATTTGAGATTAGGGATTCAATCTTCGGATAGATTTTGAGTTTATTTTGACTTGATAACGAAGTAAGAAGCAATAAAAAATATACAATTTTGCAATAATTTGAAATCAAATAATCGAAATGAACCGAGGTTTCCATTTTAATTGAACTTAAATTCGTTTTACTTTCTAGTTCGTCATAAACACAACTTTATTGGCTTAAAAAAATATTATAACATCAACTTTAATAAAATCGGTAACTGACTTAACACGAATAACTTGTTGTTAAAATAATAAATTAATGAAAGTTGTAGTTTAAATCATTGTAAAGGAAAATATCATACGTTATTCATATTAGTCATATACGTATCATATTGTTTTTCCATTTCTCTCATTTGTATATCGTACACAAATAAGTAGATATCATTACTGCGTCATTTCAAATTCCTCATGTTTGAGCAACGAAAATTCTTTGGAATTTTTCCTATCTATTGTTTTATTTCTTTGTAATTTATATACTGGAATCTGATATTCGAAGAATAATTAGATACATCGTCTAGTTACAGTCGTGCATCGCAAGAAAATGCAAGTGTGAAAATAATTTATGAAGGATCAGAAGTAGATATTAATCGTGGATAATTTTCAAATTTTCAATCATTTTAAGAGGAATATTGTAAACAAATTTAATTCGTGACCGATGCGTAGTCGCCGTTTTACTTCAGGTGAGTGCTATTGCTGTTAACCACATATTTTTTCTTCGATCACTCCAAATGTCTTAAAAGTATATCTGTAGAGCTTTTGAGGCGGTATATCTTGGAATGTTGAATTAATTGGAAGTCTTGATGTAAAACAGTAACCGATTCCAAATTTAAAAAATGTATTCGTTCTATACCTTAAAAAATCGGCTTGCGTACAAGTCCACAACACAGTGTGACATTTTCATGTCACTTTGCAACGATGATATTCATCAGAAGATGTCATCTGACGTCACATACCACTCGTAACCATGACATGTCACCATAGCAATGACTCGTCGTCGTATCATGTCACTTGACATGCTACCATGACATGATCACATGTCACTTCTGACTGTGGCACGTCATCATGACAATGAGTTGTCATCTATGACATAGTATGGTGGCATGAAAGAATTATATTTTTCGTTAAACATGGATATACGACTCATATCACGTTTTGAGAGGAAAAAAATAATTACCTGACTTGTCATCACACATCATCACCACGTCTATTACCATAACAACATCATGACATATCACCATATGTCATTATTCAGGTCACCATGACCCGTCATCGTAACATGATCATGAAATATCACCAAGACATGATACACCTGACCATTTCAATGGCTTTACCGTAACAAGTCATTACGTATCACATGTCAACTATTACCCTGGAACGTCACCGTGACAGTAACTTGTCATCATATAGTATAATAGTATATTACTCATGATCACCATATGTCACTATAACAAAGACCTGTCATCTATGACATGTTATCATGACACAGGGCTGCCAACCCAAAATCGGAAAAATCACCAAATTGGCCTAAAAAAATCACTAAAATCACCAACTCTTTTTTTCGTTCAAAATAAAAGTATAAGGCACCCAACTACTTTTTTTCTAGTGAAAAAATACCCCTAAATAAAGATTTTGCCCCCAACTAAAGAGAATTCGTTGTTTCTGATTGTTTGGTACGGATAAATGCAACAATATTGTTAAAAAAAAGTAAAATTTAAAAGATAATTGTTCATTATTTGAAAAATAAACAAAAAATTTTCAAGTCTAAAATTACTCAAGTACTTAATATATTTCAGCATTGTGCCTCTTTAGGAATTGGGTGACGTCGACGCTGTAACTTTCCCCCTCTTCTAAGTGGAGGGATGTTTTGGCATGCAAAATACTGGTTAGGGTTTGGGTTTGTAGCATACTCTAATTTTAAATTATTATGACCAAAAATAATGCAGTGATATGGCTATTACTTTAGATATGGCAGTGAAAATAAATTATGAGTAAATTGACAAAATTTGGAATAGTAAAAGTTCATTTGGTGATGAATCACCAAAATATTCTGAAAATCACTAAAAAATCCCCAAATTTTAAAATTAGGTTCAAATATCACCTGATTTGGTGATAAGTCACCAAATCTGGCAGCCTTGCCATGACATGAAAATATCAAGATTATTACTCATGAGCGTGACATGTCGCAATGACAACCGCGTGATGCTTTTTTGTGACACTTTTTTGTAAAACGTTTTCGTGACGATTTTCGATTTTGTGTGCCACAGCTAAGACATGAAAATGTCAAAAAAGATCATGAAAAATAAAAGGTATCAAGTAATAAGTATCAACAGGTGTTCTAGTCTTCGATATTGAAAGCATGTTGCCAGCGTTTGAAAACTTGGAAACCTCCGTAAATATAACATTGTGTAAGTTATATGTAATAACGGCCGTAAATAATGTAAAATTCTATCCTATCTTGTATAAATACATCTCAAGATAATTAATAACAAACAAAACTTCGATAACCAATCCCTAATATTTGAACCTTTTCGCGATACCCGTTGGAAAAATGAATCACTACGTGATAAAACTTATCGTTCTTTGTATACGCGAAACAATCACCAATTGTCGAAAACACTCGACTTCAGTTAACTCGCAATTTAGCATCTGGTCGAACGGCGTGATTTGTTAACATAAACAGTCGTCATCACTAAAAGCCAACCTTTTACCATTTACTAAGGACACTTAAACCGAATGGAAAAGTATTCTTGGTTATAAATGCCCGCAGACGTATGCAACAGAACTATCGTCATTGGGACGAATTACGTCATAAACGTACTCTCGATATGGGAATACATACAACAAGAACGAACTAATCCTGTCGTTACGTCTTCGTGTTCGTATCAAATTAATAGGTTTTTATTGCTGTTATGAAAACTACCGCGAAAACAACATTCAGTTAGTGTCGCATTTCGAAGGTAATTTGTTGTCCGACTTCACCCCCTACTCGAGTAATTCTTGCGCGAAATTTCGAATTGACCGATGCTTAAAATCGTGTGTTTCGTGAACCGGTTGATTTTACGATGAAAACTAGATTAGTAGGATTGTTTCCGCGAAGTAATTCATGAGCAACGATGTGTTCGAACGTGTTGATTCAGGGTTCATCTTTGGATTGGTTAAGCTGACTAACGTGAGTAAATTACGGTATACTAAGTGAATTTTTATACAGATTTGATAAACGATGGCCTTGAAAATGATCAAACCTTGATTTTTGGAAATAGATTCTTAACCCGATAGGTGCATTTTAAATGTGTATTAACTTGCGTGAAAATTTACCCATCTTACAAAAATTATTCGAGCTTGTGGTTTATTCGTGTACAGAATAATGAACAAGTTGAATTGACAGGACGCGTCGACGATAATTCAATTTTTTTGTTTTATCTCGAATACGATAATACGACTGCATGATAAATTCTCTCATATTCTATTTGCAATTCAAGATGAATATTCTATCGATACATACATCCGGAGTGTATTTGCTTTAAAATGAAAATTACCGCAATTCGCGATAGTATCGGTTTAATTATTGGTTATGCCTCGAGTAATCGAAGAATTTCAACGATTCGAACGAACCGTCGTTGTTTAAAAAATCCTACGGTATCGACGATTCAAGTTCGACGATTAAATTCGAAAGTTCAAAATGATAATCAATCACTTTGAAATATTCACCGGAGAAATTTTTTTTGCGATTTTTCTTCGGCAGTTCGCATAAATTAGCGATTTGCGGTGAATTTAAGCGCGTTGTCGTTTCGTGCCTTGAAGATTTCTACGGAAATTTCGATTAGCGAAACTCCACGTTGATGTTTTACACTTCATTTATCACCGTTTACGCGATGGGAAATTAAGGGTTCGGGGAGCACGCGAAAATACCGCAGATTTGTTGGGAAAATGCGTGTTTTTTTTGGTAAATTTCGCGGAAACGTGAAAAAATCCGAATTGAGTAATGAGATTTTACGAATTTTAGATATTTTAGATGATGAATAGCGTAGGTATTTAAAATTTTTAACGATCAATTTTAAAATTATCGAAAAAATATCAAACTGATAAAAAATTAGTATAATGTTACGATTGAGTAAGAAAAATTTCGAAGAAATACTTATAAATACTTATACCTTATGACTCATCATTCATTAATTAGCATTATAAACGTTTCCTTGCACCAGCACCATCACCTTTGTAGAAAAAAATTCCAAATTATATCGCTCACCGTCTCATGTCGACCTACGCGAATCACACCGACTGTCACTGTCAACACGAAAAAACATTGTTGATGAATTGCGTAATTTCGACATTGATTTCGAGTACCTGTTTAGTGACCAGGTCACATTTTAGTCATATCGGACGTGCCCATCGAGTATAATTAAACGTGCCTCCAAAAGAGGTTGCTAACTATAAAATTACCATTAGACGATAATTCAATACTACGAGACCCACCTCGAGACACGGCTGTAAAAGTATTGAAAAATATAATTCGTTGCCCCCGCGGTAAGGTTGTAGGTGACAAGAGCAAGTGGCTTAATGAGGAAGTTGAATTGAGATAGTTAAAGAAAAGGTGACAGTGTGTGGAATTCACGCGAATGAAAATTACCATCGTATTTAAACGTGTCTAAGGTCTTGAGATTCGGTTAATTGGGAATTCATCGAAGACAAAACCATTCGCTACTGGCAGAGTTGATGCAATGTATCACATTTGCGGAAATATTCGACGATGGACGTCGCTTTGCATTAATAATGAGTTAGTATCGTGTATTGTGTCCTTGCGAGATCTTCGCATAACGATCTGTGGAAAAAGTGTAGATTAAGAGTTCTCATAACTTGTTGCAGCAACGCAGGATTATGGAATAATTTAGAAATATTTTCATGCCCCCTGGGTCTAGTGAGTAGTGACTTGGATGTATTTTCAAACTACCATATGCGATTGCACATAAAAATGATCTTCGTCAATTTATTCCAAAACCAAAATTTAATTGATGATTAGTATTCAGCGCTGATGATTTCACAGTAAATTGTATTGGAACCACCCCCCTCTGTGATTGTGCAAACTCAACGTTTTTATGACGAAATTTAAAAATCTTGACTTGAGGTAGTTCTTTTGTCTTCACCTCTGCTCTTGTTTTAAAAATAACCTCACTACCTTTTTCAAACCTTCCCTTCTTTGATGACGTCACCGCTCTTGATTTGTCTCCCTTCAGTGAATTTAAAGCAACGAATTATCACGAATTAACGAAAACTATAATTTAAACTATCTCTTTCGAAATAAAATCAACTACGTCTTTAAGCAGGGTCAACGTAACTCGAAATCCTAGTCATCCGAAGTATTTACTAAGAACGTAATACATTTGTAACCAAAGATGACTCACGCATTAGACAAATACCGCTCATTGGCCACCTGTTACAAAACCAGAAAATCCAGATAAACATATTCAAATCTGAATTCGCGCGGTATCGCATCGAAAGAAAGCTCATCCCCACCCTTAAAACTCAGATTAAACTACGACGCTATATAACTCGATAATAATTTATTCAATTTTATAATTTTACAGGATTATAATGAAGCCTTGTACAGACTGAAGTTTAAGACGAAATGAGTTCTGAATTTCTTAAGTAAGTACATAGTTATTTCCAGAGAATATTTTAAATAAATCAACGTTCGCGGGACGAAGGATAGAGGAACATGTAGAGCTTCTACGTAAACTGGGCTTAAACGTTCGAATTTAGTCGAGCTTTGAAATAGGCAAAAGGGTTCGACGATTTATAAAAATGAATAAGCTAATCTTGTTAGCATGCAAATGGTATTAAAACAATGAATATATTCTAATAACCTGGCACCTTTGACCATAGGCGCACGGAGGATTTCCCGCTGGGGAGGGCTGCGATGTTAACTGGAAGGTAAATTCAGAGTACTATTTCTTGAGGAGGGGCGGGGGAGGGGATGAATGATGAAAAACTGTTCCTACCTATAAATTTAAAATAATTATATGAGTGTAGTGTAGTGATTTAAATTTTTATTTACATTTCCAAAATTGAATGCTAATCAAAAAGAAAAAATAATACTAAAATTTAAAAATTATAAAACAAAATCCAGTCTTCTTTTCTTCTGATTAACGAGTACATTAATC
>QBDW01002303.1:0-13146 GCA_003261595.1 Maconellicoccus hirsutus
GGTCAAAGTTCCGTCAAAATTTTTAAATACTGCCTTCTGATTGGTCGAAAGTAATGAAACTTCAAACGATTATTTTCCAGCTTACGAAGTGACTTTCTGAACTTTTGTTTAGTAGTAAACATCCTCCTTGCCGAGGTAGTCGCTTAAATAAGTAGCAGCGTCTAATTCGCGGTTTTGGAGATATTCTCTCCTCGCCGAGCTCTTTCCTGCAATTCGCGGTTTTGGAGATCATTGGAGTCAAAAAGTACGTGTTCTACGTTCAGTAATGGAATTTTTGAAATACTTATGCATACAATATATATACAATATATATATATGATAATGGAAACATGAGTTCGCTTATATAAGTGGCATCACGTGGTCAAAGTTCCGTCAAAATTTTTAAATACTGCCTTCTGATTGGTCGAAAGTAATGAAACTTCAAACGATCCATACCTGCATGTATGAGCTCTTTTTGATCTTACCTACACAAAATCATAGGTATGCTGTATGTTCGATAATGGTATAAACGACCTCTTTATTTATTTCGAAGAAAAACTTCGATAACGCATTTACCTACATATAATGATAGGTATACTCACTAACCAAAGTTGTGGAGCGTAATACGTATTTGGTATAACCTATAAACGATTTGTTTTAAGATCGTTCACCAAAGCAAAGTTGTAGAGCGTAATATTTGGTACAACCTATAAACGATTTGTTTTAAGATCGCTTACCAATGTTGGTCAAACAAAACACCACTTTTCAAATCTGTTTTTCCGGGCTAAGATCGCATTTTCCAAAAATTTTCCATATAACCAAAAGAGCGTAATATTTGGTACAACCTATAAACGATTTGTTTTAAGATCGCTTACCAAAGTTGGTCAAACAAAACACCACTTTTCAAATCTGTTTTTCCGGGCTAAGATCGCATTTTCCAAAAATTTTCCATATAACCACAGTTGTAGAGCGTAAAATTTGCTACAACCTATAAACGATTTGTTTTAAGATCGCTTACCAATGTTGGTCAAACAAAACACCACCTTTCAAATCCGTTTTTCCGGGCTAAGATCGCATTTTTCAAAAAATTTCCATATAACCAAAGTTGTAGAGCGTAAAATTTGCTACAACCTACAAACGATTTGTATTAAGATCGCTTACCAAAGTTGGTCAAACAAAACACCACTTTTCAAATCCGTTTTTCCGGGCTAAGATCGCATTTTTCAAAAATTTTCCATATAACCAAATTTGTAGAGCGTAAGATTTGCTACAACCTAAAAACGATTTGTTTTTTCGTAGGACTCCCAAGATCGCTAACCAAAGTCGGTCAAACAAAACATCGCTCCTCTTTATTTACTTCAAATCCGTTTTTCTGGGCTAAGATCGCATTTTCCAAAAATTTTCCACATAACCAAAGTTGTAGAGCGTGAAATTTGCTACAACCTATAAACGATTTGTTTTTTCGTAGGACGCCAAGATCGCTAGATATTCGCGGAAAAACGATTTTGGGAAAAATCCTGGCTTCTGATTAATCCGTTTTTCCGGGCTAAGATCGCATTTTCCAAAAATTTTCCACATAACCAAAGTTGTAGAGCGTAAAATTTGCTACAACCTATAAACGATTTGTTTTTTCGTAGGACGCCAAGATCGCTAGATATTCGCGGAAAAACGATTTTGGGAAAAATCCTGGCTTCTGATTGGTTGAAACTTCGCAAAGCTTTTTGTAAACTTTCCCGAAATCTTTTCGCGAATGTTTTATGCCTAAAGCCTGCTCCGAAACACGCTCTTTCCAGTGGCGCGATCAGTTTTTTTCCACGGTTCGCCGTTTTTAATTGATGCGCGGTCAAAGAAAACACCTCTCCTCGTTATATATAAGAAAGATAAGAAAGATAAGATAAGAAGAAGATAAGGGGGGGGGGTACTCTAGGTAAAAAATTTTGAATCAAAAGTTATTGAAAATTAAATGAACTTTTTTTGTATAAAATATTGTTTTTGTATTTTTTCAAATTTTACCATATTTTTTCTACATCTATGTATATAAAATAGTAGCCGTATTCTTCGTGACCTCATCTCGCCAGAACTAGCAAACCGAATTTGGTCAAATTTTGAACGGGAGGGGATGCAAAAACGCATTTAAAGAGGTTTTTAATCGCAGACGCCAAATTCTCTCAACACCGACGTGTTCTAAGGTCAAAATACGACTTTTTTTCAAATAACTCAAAATTAGTTTTGGCGCGTCTTTCAATACCATTTTGGGGCTCCAATTTTCGAAAAAAAAAATCAAAAATATCGAAAAAGTCGTTTTTGAGCAGATTTGGCTGAGTAGATTTTTGTGACTTTAGTTACTATTGAGAGTTACAACTATGAATAGAAAAAAAGAGCGTGAGGTAGCGAGCATCGCAAAGCAACACGAGGGGGTTTGTGGGTGAAGCCCCGAACTAGCGAAGTTAGCACTATACAGGGTGGCCAAAAAGTCGGATTTCCAATTTACAAAAAATTTATTTTGAATTCTGTAAAATTAATTTTTTGCAAATAGGTAACCTGACTTGCTGGACACCTTGTATAATTCGTGCAATTTTCAATAATTTTTCCAAATTATTCAATTTTCTTAAATACAGGGGGTCCATAAAGTTGGTTTATTGATTTGCAAAAAATTCATTTTACGTTTGAATTTAAAATGAATTTCTTGCAAATTGGTAAACTGACTTTTTGGGCACCTTGTATATAGCGATAGCATCTCAAATAAAATTACTCAGTTGGGGCGTTTTTCTGAAGTGGGGGGCTACTTGAGGGAAAAATTTGTATAACGAAAATTATTAGAAATTAAATGAGGAAAATTTTTTGTATGAAACATTTGTATTACTTTAAAATTATCGCGTTTTTTTGGAAAAATCAGCTACGAGGCAATGTATCCCCTTGCCCTCCTCTCTAGATAGTTTTATTGATCTACGAGCATGAAAATTTAAAAAAAAAATATAATTTATACGTTCGTTAAAATCCAGTCTGCTATAATAGACAATTTCTGATTCCACTTTAGAGTGAAATTGAACGAAAAAAGACCTTTTTTTTTTAGGTGATAGAACCTTCAACACGTTGTTCGGATTTTTCTCGACGATTTTCCGTACGAAACATACGATGGTAATTTTTTCGCCATTTTGTACGCTTTGACCGGATACCCAAGCACGTCCCAATGGGGCAAAAAAGTCATCTCGATGCGAAGGATTAAAGAGGGACACCGGGAAATTTCCATCTTTTATGTTTTACTCGATAAAACGTTATCTGCAAATAATACCTATTCAGTTGGCTGGATAATTAGTGGATTGGTATAGGCAAATTCATGGGCAAGTTAATCTGTTATCTGTAACTATGTTGTAGAGAAGTCATTATATGCATCGGTTCTATATATCGAGTTCGAGTCAGTTATGAAACGAAATTCATTTAATGTGAAATTACGTTATTAATTTAATTTCACCGAGCGCTTATGCCCGTCTCGCGGAGATGTCGGCTTTGTTGTAATTTTAATCATGTGCCGGGGTGAATTATATGGGCGAAAATGCCGGATACAAACGTATATAAAGTATTAACCGTATACGAGTCGAAATATATACGAGTGTAATGTTTTATCGAATAATAAATACCGCACTTGGGTAATTTTTCCAGTTGGAAATAATTTTCACTTTGATAATTGGTTACGTACTTTGATGTAGTACGTTTGAATGCTCCAAGAAGGAAGCTCCATTGTATTAATACCATCGAATAAAGTACCCACGAGACAAATCCACGTAATAAAATTCCGCTCGTCAATTCTAATTACGTTCATGAATATTTAATGAAAACCCAACGAACTGTCAAAATAAGGTAAAACGTTAAATGAGCACACGAACGAATACCCCTTTCGAGCGCCATTTCCAATTGGTATTTTTTTTTTTTAGAATTTAATAAAATTACAAGAGGAAAAATTCGACTCTTTTACCTTGAAAATGACCAATTAACCGAGTTTCCAAAGGTAACTTTTGAAAAATAACCGTAAACGATTCGTGAAAGGGTAATTTAACCAAATGCAAAGATAAAGCTCAGCCCGTACATTAAACTAAGTGAAAAGTCAGAAGTTGTATTTACCAAAGTAACCGTTGCGGTTTTCCTTGTTTCTTATTATTCACCTGTAATCTATCGCCGCGTTTCGGCTTTTAGCTTCTTATCTAAAATAAATCGTGACGTATATGGTGAAAGTTATGTGCTGTACGGTGCCACCGCCCGAGCGAATTAATTTAAATACTATACCTGATTATCCACGTGGCCTCTTCTCCGATCCCGTCGCCGTGTAAACTTCGGCATTTACAACGGCTTAGTGACGTTTTGCTCGTTGAATACATCGTTTAATACGTATTTAATCGTTAACGAAATTTCTGCTTTAGTCGCGTATGTTACGAGATTTTGCTCATTATACGATAAAACGATATTTACGTGAATTTTCTGCCTGATAGATCGTTAAACGTAGCTTCGGCAAGTTGATGGGGTGTAGTGATACAAAAAAAATTCGCAAACGTACTGGATTTTTTTAGGGCAAAAACGAAATTTAATTGACGCTGGAAAAAGTTGTTTTCAAGAAAAAAAAAATTTTAATATTGCATTATCGATATAAAACATAAAACAGCGAGCAACCAAGGACAGAATTAATGCTAGACTGTATCAATTTATTGTTACACTTCCGCTAGATTGCGCCACGCTGCACTGTTGTTTATTATTGGTTGCGCCGCGAAGTCGTCATGTTTCATGTTGAGTTGCGCTATTGTTGTTTTCGCGGTTGCGCTTATTGTAGTGATGTTGTTGTTGTTGTTGTTGATTGCGCAGCGCTGTTGTCGTGTTTGATTGTTGAATCGTCGACTCTGTTCGGACCTCTTCGGGAGTTTGAATGTTGACGGGTTGTTTTACTTGGTACGATGTAGTAGATAATAAAATGAATTTTTGATGCTTGCGATGATATGGTGTAGGGGAGAGGGGTGTCCAGAGGCGTGTTCCAGGTTTTTGCTGCCCTGGATCTGGACACTTTTTGCTGCCCTCGAACGTTTTTTGTTGCTCAACCCGCCCCAACCCTAGATCGTAGATAACAGTTTATCATCGTTTTTCAAAAACTTCGCCCAACTCATCTTCCATCCTTCGAAATTCATTTAAATCGCAGTATATTTGCATGAAATTGAATAAAGTCTGTACAAATGGTTGAATTTGATGAAAAATTTTCTTAAAAATTGTCAAACTTTTGTTTAAATTGATTAAAGTTACTTAAAATTGCACAAAATTGTCAAAATGTTAATAAAATTGTTCAGAGTTGTTTAGTAATTGTTCAAAATTGCATGAAAGTTACTCAAAGCGATTAAATTGACGAAAAATTTGCTTAAATTTGCATAAAAACTGTCAAAATATTATTAAAATTATTTAAAATTGTTCAATACTCACTCAAAATTGTATAAAGAACTGTTAACGTGTAGAATAATAACTTAAAATTGATCAAAATTTGTTTAAAATTGTTTAAAATTCCACATAATTGTCAAATCGTTGTTAAAATTGTTTAATTTATTTATCAAAATTGCATTAAAACTGTTAAAATGCTGCTAAAATGGTTTAAAATCGGTTAAAATTCATTTAAAATTGCTTAAAAATGCACAAATTTTTCAAAATGGTAAAATTGTTCAATATTTGCTCAAAATTGCATGAAAACTGATGAAATGTTGTTAAAATGGTACAAAATCGATTAAAATGGTAAAATTGTACAATATTTGCTCAAAATTGCATGAAAACTGATGAAATGTTGTTAAAATTCAAAATCGATCAAAGTGTGTTTGAAGTTGCTGATAATTGTAAAAATATTTAAATTTTTCCAAGTTTCACATTTCATCAGTTTTTATGCAGTTTTGAGCAATAATGGAAAAATTTAAACATTTTGACAATTTTGTGCGTTTTTAAGCAAATTTAAACAAATTTTGATAAATTCTACACCAATTTAACAACATTTTAACATTTTTACGCAGTTTTGAACAAGTGTTGTACAATTTTAACAACATTTTGACAATTTTGTGCATTTATAAGCAATTTTAAACAAATTTTGATCAATTCTACTCCAATTTTACTACATTTTACTAAATTTGTGCTGTTTTGAGCAAATATTGTACAATTTTAACAACATCTTGACAATTTTGTCCATTTTTACGCAATTTCTAATGAATCTTGACCGATTTTAAGCTATTTTAACAACATTTTACCAATTTTTATGCAATTTTTAACAAATATTGAACAATTTTAACAACATTTTGATCATTTTGTGCATTTTTAAGCAATTTTTAACATATTTCGATCAATTCCAAACGAATTTAACTACATTTCAACATTTTTTTATGCAGTTTTGAGCAAATATTGTACAATTTTAACAATATCTGTACAATTTTGTCCATTTTTACGCAATTTCTAATGAATCTTGATCGATTTTAAGCTATTTTAACATCATTTTGTGCATTTTTGAGCAATTTTTAACAAATTTAACTACATTTTAACAATTTTTTATGCAGTTTTGAGCAAATGTTGAACAATTTTAACATTTTGACAATTTTTTCCATTTTCACGCAATTTCTGATGAATCTTTATGGATTTTACACTACTCTTACAACATTTTATCAGTTTTTATCCAGTTTTAATCAAATTTCTCATTGTTTTAATCGTTTTGCGCAACTTTTGTGGAATTTTGATCAAATATCAATCAACTTTAATCGATTTTTACCACATTTTAACTGTTTTCATGAAATTTTGAACAAATATTGAGCAATTTTGAACAACGCTAATGACATTTTAACAATTATGTGCGATTTTAAACAATTTTTATGAAATTAGGATCGGTTCTAAACTACTTTAAAAACATTTTGGTGTTTTTTTTTTCAATTTCAACTAAATTTTTCATCAAATTTATCGTTTTGCAGAACTTTGTACAATCTTGAGGAAATATTGTACAACTTTAAACAATTTCAACGTTTTGACCATTTTGTGCATGATTCTTCGAAAGTATAAAAAAATTAAATGGTCAATGCAAACGACCACGACGAATAGAATTTTTCGATAAACGCAACTCGATAGAACCACTTTTGGCGAAATATTCTTGAAAAATTAAAACTCATAAATATTAAATTCATTTTTACTATTTTCGCTGCCTATTTGGAAAACGCATTCGAACTCGAAAGAGGCAGAAAACCTTAGTTTTAAAATAAACTATTTACCATCTAATGTATTATTCATTTTTCAAATTTAACCTTAAATTTTGAAGATATCCGAAAAGAAAAAGTATTCGGCGAAAAACATAAGGAAATATTGGCAATAATTTCGGAATATTTCAACCGTGCCTATGCCCCATGTAATGTGTACCCTTTCGAGGTATCTCGTTACTCGAAATGTACACGTCGCAGAAGTACGCAATTTTGGAGAAATTATTTGAAATTTTTTTTCATTATGGAAACTCATTTTGTGCGTGCCCCAAAAGGCCGTATCGAGTGTGAAATCAAATTCTACGCGAATTTGCAATTTTATTCAAACGCTGGGAATTTCAAATACGTCGCGTTTGGAAACAATGCAACGTGAAAATTTTATTTATTTGGTAATCCGAAGGTAACAATGCTTCACGTCTGCGGCCGGATTTGCTCTCAGGTAATCAAAACTAAGAATTTTGAGCGTTTCGCTGTCATAGCTGCAGTCAAGTTGGCCCAAAGGGAGAAACTCGTGTAGCGACGAAGCATTGTATTTGACGTTATTTTTTGTCTCACTCGCCCCGTCCTGCGGAGCTTAAGAGGACATGTATAAGAATAAACAACGCGAGTAATTAATCATTGTGCACGTCGGCTTATAAACTTGTAAGGAGTTATTTTTCACATCTGTCGTAATTTTCCGCCGGTTTGATGGTGTCGCCGATGATATTCTAAACGGCGGTGGTAACAATTGGAAAAACGTTTCACTCGAATCCATTAACACTTTATCTGGCTGCTTTTATAATTCCCATCGTGAGGTTCCACGATGAAAGGAAACCTTTGCTGATAGCGAGTTTGAAATAAAGGGATCGTTCGTCAGAATATCTCGAGCGGTGTTATTTTCATCCATGCAAATAGTTCTTATTCCGCCCTTATTTGCTTATCGCATCCAGATACAGAAACGGCGAATTTTCTCAACCGTAAAACGCAGCTTGTAATTGCGACGAATTCATATTCCACGTTCGATATTCGATAGTTTTTCATTCGAGTACAACTTTTTATATGTCGGTTCTCGATTATCTTTGAATAACAATTATAACCTTTTTTTCGAGTTTTTAATGAGAAAAAACTCAGTGTTCGATTACACGCTTCATTAAGCGGAAATAGTTAACGCTGACCAAATTCACGATGTGTGCTTGGAAACTTTTCTACCCTTTTCGATTAAATTCCATCGAGTTCTGGCATCGAACTGTTTCACGGCAAATGCTATCGTCGATTATTGATTTTTTTTTGTTTTATAACTTTTCTGTCTGGTTTCATAATTAAAATAAGTATCGGTTGTTTGAGTCTGACATCGTTAGAAGCTTTTTTACGACTGTCTTAATATCGAAATTTTTACGTCGATGGTCCTGCTTCTATCCCTTGCTTTATTCCGTTTAGTTTTCCGAGATAATGTAGATTAATGGGTCGAATTTTTCGCTTGATAAATCGAGTATATTATTTGGAAAATTATCATTGATAATTGATGCTAATGTGAAGTTAAGGCGACGTTTTGTGAGCGTTCGAGAGTTCGGAGTTTGGATACAAATACTTGATGGTTTGTTGTTTTTTTGCATTTTGTTTTTCGGTTTTATGGGGATTTTTTTCAATGAATTGGTCACGTTTTATGAGTGGAATTTTAATAATAATTTTTATGTTATGTTCTAAAATCAATTATTTAAATTATAAAATTAATTTAAAGGTTTCTTAGAATTTTTTTCTAATTTTTAGATAAAAGAATCACCCCCCTCTTCGCTTTATTTTTCAACTAAAATGTCATTTCATCACGAAAATGATGAAAATAGAATATTCACTTTGAAACTTCCAACGAAATTAAAAAACCAAGTTGAAACATTGAAATTAATCAGAGTATCGAAGTCGAAGTATCAAAATATCAGAACCGAATCGTCAAATTAAAATATCGAAAACAAAATCATCAAATTTGAAGTATCGAAATCGAAAATTTTACATCGGAATAACGAATTGAAAAATTAAAATCGAAACGTAGAAATGTCAAAATTGCAATATCGTAATCGAATTGTCAAAATTAAAATATCGAAATCGGAAGTTTTACGTCAGAATATCGAATTGAAAGATTAAAATCGAAATGTTGAAACGTCAAAATCGAAATATCAAAATCGAATTATCAAAATTGCAACATCGAAATCAAATCATCAAAATTTGAAATATCGAAATCAAAAATTTGACATAAGAACATCGAACTGAAATATTAAGATCAAAATGTTGAAACATCAAAATCGAAATATCGAAACCGAAATAATCGAAATATCGAAATATCGAAATCAAATCATCAAAATTGAAATATCGAAATCGAAAATTTTACATAAGAACATCGAATTGAAAAATTAAGACCAAAATGTTGAAGCATCAAAATCGAAATATCGAAATCAAATCATCAAAATTAAAATATCAGAATCAAAATATCGAAACCGAAATAATCGAAATATCGAATTATCAAAATCGAAATATCGAAATCAAATTGTCAAGATTGAAATATCGAAATCGAAAATTTTACATAAGAACATCAAATTGAAAAATTAAGATCAAAATGTTGAAACATCAAAATCGAAATATCGAAATCAAATCATCAAAATTGAAATATCGAAACCGAAATAATCGAAACATCGAATTATCAAAATCGAAATATCAAAACCAAAATAATCGAAATATCGAATTATCAAAATTGAAATATCGAAACCAAAATAATCGAAATATCAAATTATCAAAATCGAAATATCGAAATCGAAAATTTTACATAAGAACATCGAATTGAAAAATTAAGACCAAAATGTTGAAGCATCAAAATCGAAATATCGAAATCAAATCATCAAAATTAAAATATCGAAACCGAAATAATCGAAATATCGAATTATCAAAATCGAAATATCGAAATCAAATCGTCAAAATTGAAATATCGAAATCGAAAATTTCACATAAGAACATCAAATTGAAAAATTAAGATCAAAATGTTGAAACATCAAAATCGAAATATTGAAACCGAAAATTTTACTACAGATTTTCGAATTGAAAAATTGAAATTATAATGTTGAAACGTCAAAATCGAAATATCGAAATCAAATCATCAAAATTGAAATATCGAAATCGAAAATTTTACATAAGAACATCAAATTGAAAAATTAAGATCAAAATGTTGAAACATCAAAATCGAAGTCGAATTATCAAAATTGAGTCATCGGAATCGAAAATTTTACTATTGAATTTCGAATTGAAAAATTAGAATCGAAATATTGAAACGTCAAAATCGGAATTGAAATATCGAAATCGAATAGTCGCAAACTTGAAAAATAAAAAAATCAACCGAAACATCGAAATATCAAAATTGAAATTTCACAATTGATCTGTTGAAATTGTGATGAAAAAATCGAAATCAAAAGTATCAAAATTCAAAATGAAAACAACGAAATTAAAACGTTGAAATTGACTTTAATCTGTTTTTTTTACACAAAAGGCATTTTTTTAAAGCACTTGAAATTTAGACCCATACGGAACTTTTGGCTTTGGGAAAATTACGAAAAAATTCTTTCAAAAACATCGAAAATAAAAAACAAAATTCTCGATTCCGAGAGTAATTTAACAAGAGTGGAAAAAACATTTCTAACGAAAATTGCATTTTCAAGAATTTCAGCTCGTGTTTCTCTCATTATTATACGTCTCATGTAGATTATCCTTTATGAAAAGCTTGCTTTGCGCATTTGGGTGGACCCTGAAATGAAAACAGTGGATACCAAAGTTGTGGGAAAATAAATGAAGGATATTTTTGTTACGTGTATTTTTTCAACATCGTCGTGTAATTTTCAGGTATTTATAGAAATATCATTTTCACTCTTTTTTACCTCGAATGCAACCCTCATATGAGTTTATTTTTAGAACCAATGGTTAACCTGAGATAAAAAATATTGAGATAAAAGTTACAGGAAATTAAGAGGAGGGCATTTTTTAATCGGAGCTTTTTTTCGTACCTCTTCAAGTCACCGAGATATCACGCGTAAGCTCGTTTTTGGAAGGGATTCGATGAGCTCGAGCTTTGCAACAAATACTCGTATCGAACACTTGTTGTTCGCGTATCTCGGCCAACTCGTTAATATTCGAGCAACCCCGGTGCGAAAAATAACGCGCAAATGAGAACAAGGAAGCATTTTAAATGTACATTTGTTACAAGACGAAGCTCCGGTAAGCGATTCTGGCTTGCACGAAACGCTAGATGATTTATCGGTGGCGTATTCGCCTCGTAGACGGTGCAAAAAAAATACCGAGGTGCCAGGTGGATGAAGCTGAAGTTTACGAGACAGTACACGCTCATTATTTACGGTGTTTATGTATACGAAGAAAACAATAGAATAAAATCGAAGCAGGGGTTAAACGATGTAAAAAGGAGACGCGCGTTAACGAGAGCTCAAATATTTACATTCGACGAGGTCTCTTTGTAGTGTTATAAAATTACACGAAATGATTGAGTAAATATTTTTATGTTGCAGAAAAATACGAAAGTAGTGTTCCGATATTACCTCGCGGAATCCATCAGTACGCTTTTAAATTCCAATTGCCGGAATCCTCGTTACCGTGTTCATTTGAAAGTAAACCAGGTTACATCAGATATTATATAAAAGTAAGTAAAAGACAACAATTTATTTTTCAGCTCGTTGAAAACGTAAACAATCGAGTATACGATTTAATATTTAAAGCGAATTGTTCGACGAGACAATATGCATCTTGTTTTCGTTTCGCTAACGAGCATCTCGCCAATGAGTACGATTTGCCCGTCGTCTACGAAGCGAAAATTCTTCCTAAGGTATGCAACCCTTATCGAGTAAAATTACAACTAATGAGAATATTAAAACGTAAACAAACGAAATAAACGCGTTTACTTTTTTAATTATTCGACATCGCGTCGTTTTAAGCATTTCAAAACAAACGTTCGAGGTTTTTCGTATTTTCACGCCGCTTTTCCTCGTACAATTTCCGTTACGATATTAAGGTCGCGAATTCGGCAAAATGGTGTGATATCTTTCGCAATGACGTAGGTGTTTGACAGCGAAGCGACAAGCTACCTTTGAAAAGTTACCTAACCTTTTGATAAATGAAATACACGTTTTTCGTATCAACTCGAAAAGGTTTGATTGGGCAGCGGATATTGTTAAAGGATTGCGACCAGTAATGGCGCTTCGCGTTTTGGGCGAATGAATTTTTCCATTCTCTAGGGATGAATGGATCGTGAGCATGATATTGTGTGAAATCTAAATTGATAATGTGCAAGGGTTCGAGCTTTGGCGCGAAAAGTGGAATTTTTTATCCTAATCGATTTTTTTTTTAAAGGAGAAAAGCCTTATATTATGCTTTGGAAGTGCTCGAAAGTTTGGAACTTTTGGGGTATTTACTTAAATAGAAATATTGAAAAGTATCTCATAATAGGAGGTAAAAAACGCCGTTTGTGAAACCCTATTCATGTAAAAAAAAAAATTCTGGAATTTTTCGATAGCCCCGGTAGCAGTGAAATTCCGCGTATTGTAGTGGAAAATATTCGCGAAGTTGCGGTCTACAGGTTCTGAATTTATCGGAACTTCTTACGACGGCGACGGAAGTTAAATCTTCCGCGTGTTTGTAGTGGAACGTTGACAATGTTGACCGTTACGGTCAATATTCCGAAGGAAGTCCCATCTCCCGCGTATTCGTAGTGGAAGGTTAGCGAAGTTACGGTCTGATTTTATTTTATTTCTCTTCAATTTCAGTTTTTTGTGGATTTCATTTTTCTCGCTATTTTTTAGTAATTTTTGTTTCTCATTGATTTTTATTTTTCGTCTGTTTCATTTTTCACTAAATTTCTTTTTCGCTGGTTTTATTTTTCAAAATTTTTATTTATAAAAATTAA
>QBDW01002305.1:0-28832 GCA_003261595.1 Maconellicoccus hirsutus
TCAAAATATCAACATCGAAATATCGAAATCGAAATCTTAACATCGAAATATCAAAATCGAAGTTTTAATATTGTAATATCAAAATTGAAATCTCAACATCGAAATATCGAAATTAAATATCAACATCAAAATATCAAAATCAAAACTTCAACATCGAAATATCGAAATCGAAATCTCAAAATTGAAATTTTAATATCGAAATATCAAAATCGAAATCTCAACATCGAAACATCAAAATTAAATATCAACATCAAAATATCAACATCGAAATATCGAAATCGAAATCTTAACATCGAAATATCAAAATCGAAGTTTTAATATTGTAATATCAAAATTGAAATCTCAACATCGAAATATCGAAATTAAATATCAACATCAAAATATCAAAATCAAAACTTCAACATCGAAATATCGAAATCGAAATCTCAAAATTGAAATTTTAATATCGAAATATCAAAGTCGAAATCTCAACATCGAAACATCAAAATTAAATATCAACGTCAAAATATCAACATCAAAATGTCGAAATCGAAATCTTAACATCGAAATATCAAAATCGAAATTTTAATATCGAAATATCAAAGTCGAAATTTCAACATCGAAATTTCAACATAAAAATATTAATATCGAAATATCAAAGTCAAAATCTCAACATCGAAATAGAAATTTCAACATCGAAATTTCAACATCGAAATTTTAATATCGAAATCTCAACATCGAAATAGAAATTTCAACATCGAAGTATCGAAATCTCAATATCGAAATATCAAAATCAAAATTTTAATATCAAAATATCAAAATTGAAATTTCAACATCGAAGTCGAAATCTCAACATCAAAATATCAAAATCGAAATTTCAACATCGGAATATCGAAATCAAAGTCTCAACAACATTGAAATCTCAACGTAAAAATATCAAAATCGAAATCTCAACATCGAAATATCAAAATTGAACTTTCAACATCAGAATTGAAATTTTAACATCGAAATATCGAAATCGAATTTCAATTTCAAGCATCATAACAGCTTTTGAACATGTTCACAGGTCAACGTCAAAAATCGAACTGACAAGTCTGAGCAAGCGTCGAGCCCCTACGCAGACGATGGCTCCGCCTATCGGTAGAAGAATTCCCCTCCGGTGGACGAAGCTCACCTCTGATGTTAGCACTCAGCTAGATCGCTTATTTCTCTCAGTACTAATTTTGATGAATTGAACTCTCCCTCCCCCTCCAGAATTGAAATGCATCTCTAGAATTTTTTTTGATTTCCTACAACCTCAGCATGCGGCATACGCAGATTTCATGATGCCATGATTTCAACGCTACTTCGAATGATAATGTCATTGCTGCTATAAGAATGTTCGACCTTTGTGAAAAGAAGAGGGGGAATTTGATAGCGACGTGAAACAAGTTGTTTGATATAGGCGATCAAATTATTTCCCATTCCCCCGCATCCTCAGTTTTACACGACTCTACAAATAAGAATCACTCTACAACCTGTACAGTAATGGTGGAAATAAAAACTGAAATTCTTGACATGGTAATTTTCATTTAAAAAATATCTTTTATTACCTCAACGTCATATCAAAATGCTCACGAAACAAAAAATTTAATTTCTTGTCGTCGCTATTTTCGTTCAATTTAAAAAGATTTCCCTTATGGAAGTGATTTCGACTCACTACCCTTAACTCACTGTTTCTCTCCGCTTTTCACCAAAAAATAAACCAGAACTACCTCGTCGCACTTATAAACATCTACGACCTTCTTCGACCTGGCAAACCTCAAAGATGAAACTTCATACAAAATGTTGGGCAATAGCAACGAACCGCGACCGGTGGCACCGCCACTGCTGCGGGGGACAAAAAACTCCGTTCCGATTAAAGTGTAAAAAATATTTGATGAAAATAAGGAAAATAAATAATACTCCGACGAAAGGTGCTCGGCGACGGCGGCGAAACGCCGAAGAGATTATATAGAGGGAAAGAAAAACCGGGTTTTAATAACGGAAACTCCATCAATTTTCTTTCCGCCATATTTTTCACCTTTCATTTCGTAAAATAAATATTATTTCCAGCGTGTCGGTAAAGATAGGTTTTTCGGTATATGGTGTACAATGAGTGCGCGGTAAAAACGGGCCGAAAATGAGGGATGAGGGGGTGGAAAACATCAGAGATGCGGTAAGTGGCGTATGCTCACAATACGTCGGCTGAGCGAAGAATCTTATATTGTCTGACCTGTGCGTTCGTCGGTGACATCGAAAAACGCGGGGCTTGTCCGCCGATATACGAAAAATGCCATTTGGCCACTTTTACCTTAAAAATAAGACGTCGCAAAGAGGTGAACCTCTGCGAAGATTGATATTAAACTTTAACGTAACGCCGTAAATCATGTATTGTGGGGTAAAAAAATTGCATTTCGTGACACTCGTCGCACTATTTCCTATTTTTTTTACGCTTTTACACCGAGAAGCGTCTTCTATCGATGTGTTTTTTTTTCCCCGGTGTATTTTCAATTTTCGTATTGTTTTTGGTGACAAACACGTACGACGATGGGGAAAAAAATCGAGAAAAATTGATTTTATACCCGTAAGGCAGCTAATTATGCAGGAGTAAAGCGAGAAATCAACGGCGCGAAAAAAAAGGGTACGAGATGGAAGCAGAGGGGAAACGTCACCTATACAGGCGACGACAACGGAGCGAAAAGAACTTTAATAAAATCCTTATTGCATTCGAGGTAAAGAAAAGCTACCAGATGGCCGAAAAAGGGTAAATAAACTAACCCCGTGTGGACATAAGGGATATCAGAACGTGGACAATCTTCTGACATTCATGGTTGCCCAATCTGACCCCACTTCTGTCTGAAAACCAACTCATCCGTCAATCCTAACGTCATCTGAGGTACCAAAGTGCAGATAGTTGCCTGTTCTTAGTTTACTCTTCGTTGTTAGAGTTTTTTGGTCAGTTTTTTGAGTTGTCAAATCGAAACGTCGAGTTTTCCCCATATTGGTCGAAAGTTGAGAAAAATCGAGATGGAAGTATTTTTAATTATAGATTTTTTTTCATATCTGCTTAGATTTTTGAGTTAATTGAAGAAATTTCATTTTAATTGCTTTTTCTTCAAAAACATCTTTATGACAGCAAATTTCCAGGACCAAAGGTTGACCTGAGGTAAAAAATATTCAGACAAAAGTTGCAGCGGATTAAAAGGAGGACATTTTCAAATATAAAATTTTTTTGTATCTCTTCAAGTTCTCGAGATATCGAAGGAAACGTAATTTTGGAAGGATAAAAAACCTCATATTGCAATGTTGGCAAATTTTTCTTTCATTTCCACCATTTTTTAAAATTTTGCTGACATTAAATATCAAAATCCAATATCTTTTCTCAAACCGCACAACTCACAACTACAGTATCTCATCATCATACACTCGATCTGAAATACACCTTTAGTTGAAAACCAACCTAGACATTTTCCACTTAAAATTCCTCCCCCGAGAAAATCCTCCCTTACCCAAGAAAACCCACCGAACGCAAAAAAGTCCGGCATTACAGGATTTTAATCCAATTACCAACGCATCAATTGAATGAAGACAAAGCTCGGGTTGTTTTGACTTTCGCATATCAAAGCATAAAATAATGCGGTTTTCCGAATCATTTAGCTCGTTTGAAATATACAAAAAGGCGGAATAATACGTGGCCGCTGGGCTTGGTTTATATGAAATATAAATCACGAGTATTTTTTTGTTTCGACTTTGTAATTTTTTCTCCGGCCTTTACACGTGTACGAGATTCTTCCACGTATATGCAACCACAGCGATATATTCAACTTGAATACCACGAGCGGTGAAATTAATAAAGCTCCAATTTATCCGAAAACTACCGAAACAAAGTTACCGCGTTAAATTGTTTAGCGAAGGAAAAATAGCGTGCTATTAGGTACTTTGGGAGGAAAAAAGTGGAAAAAAACTTCGGACAATAGGAATTAGTCGAGACGTAGGCAGTACTCATTTATCTGTTGCTTTCAGTAGGCCACTTTTCACCATATTGCAAACTATTAACCGTGTTCCGGCATTTTAACATCCTTTAGCTCGCCCTTCCTTTTGCCTATGTCAGCGCCAGGTATTTTTTTCAACCGCGATAAAAGATAAGTACAAGCCGTGCTTTATTATTACGTTAATACGTCCAATTACCTTAAAGGTGAAAGCTACGAATTGGGCGAAAATGGCGCTTATTTTTAATTTCGAGCGTGCGTCATCTCGGCTAAGGAAATTTACACGAGGCGAAAGATGCTTTGGAAAAAAGGCGACGAGAAAACGACGCGTTATAATTAATTTGCTGCGATATGGAGAATTCCCTTTGAAAAGTATTTACGTTTCGTCGAGTGTGAAAATGATTCGAACCGTGTGAAAAAACACGCCAGGCCCCTCTTTCCAAGAAGCGACGCTCGACAAACGAAACACATACGCGAAGAAGCAACAACCAAGATGAAAACGCTTTTGAAGAAAATAGCGATGAAATAGCCGTGCAAAATCTCTTTTCACGATTCGAGGTTACGAACTTGGACGAATGGGTGGAAAAGGCGAGAAAAAAGGCCTTTTTAGAATTGTCGCAATTTAACGCAATACCGAACCTATGAAATCGAATTTATCTCGCTCCTTTGATGGTGCAAATTGCTTAGAAAGTTTCGGCTATTTTTATGTACGTTTGAAGGACGTTGCCGCGACGGTCGCGATTACGAGGTCGGCCAACCGAATTAGTTTGATCTGAAGCTTGTGGTGGGTTGGAGTTGGGAATTCGCCAGATTTTAATCAACTAGGAAGATCATTTTAAATTCACCAGTTTCGTCGGCTAGAAGTGATTTTTGACTTACTCTCCCTTCCCTCCAATGATGAGATTTGATCTGTAACTGATGATGATTTTGATAATCAGATTTAGATATTTCGATATCAGTACACTAATTTCAACAATTTGATTTTGATACCACATTTTCGATATTTGAACTTCAAAGTTTTGATTTATATACGACGATTTATACATTTAGACATTAATTCTTAAATTTCGATAATTCGATTTTCATATCGCGATTTCAATATCGACCTCGCATACCAATTCGATATTTCGACGTTGATACATCAATTTCGATATTTTGATATTGAAATTTAGAATTCAAAATTTCGATGCGGAAATTTCGAATTAGATATTTTGATGTTGAGATTTCGATTTTTACATTTCGATGTTGAAATTTCAATTTTGTAATTTCGATGTTGAAATTTCAATTTTAATGTTTCGATGTTAAGATTTCGATTTCAAAACTTTGATGTCAAGATTTCAATTTTAAAATTTCGATGTTAAGATTTTAATTCGATATTTCGATGTTGAGATTTCGATTTTGATATTTCGATGTTGACATATCAATTTCGATAATTCGATGTGGAAATTTCGATTTTGATATTTCGATGTTGAAATTTTAGTTTCGATATTTCGATTTTAAAATTTCGATGTCAAGATATCAATTTGAGATTTCGATTTCAAAATTTCGATGTTGAAATTTTAGTTTTGATATTTCAATTTTAAAATTTCGATGTCAAGGTTTCGATTTCGATACTTCGATGTTAAGATTCACTTTTAATATTTTGATGTCGAGATTTCGATTGCGATGTTGAAAGTTTAATTTCAATATTTGGATGTTGAGATTTCGATTTTGATATTTCGATTTTAAAATTTCAACGTTGAGATTTCGATTCTAAAATTTTGATGTCAAGATTTCGATTTTGATATTTCGATGTTGATTTGATCACTTTGATATCGATATTTCGAGCAGTGACACTTCAATTTCGATGTTTTGAGAAAAACATCTTTTTTTTTAGCTCAATTCCTGATATTCAATGATAGTGCAAACGTCGCTTAGATTAAGAACCTCGAATCGATCAGTGAGTCTTTTTTTCGTAAGGCGAAATGGAGGTGTAAGGAGAGGATGAAGAACCCCATCAATACCTTTACAGCCACCCCTTCATCTCAGGTTCTTTTTCAATATCTTCAATTATTTCATAATCGGTTACCGATTCATCGAATATTGACATTCCAAAGTTCTTCCACATGAACAACTCCCCTTCTTGGGGACAAAAATCAGAAATTATAAATACCCAAAACATCTAACGAAGAAACCTCTTAACCCTCCGGTCAACCCCTATTCATGGTCCAACAAGCACTGAACGCCTTACGCACTCGGGTATCGATTCGTCGCACATTTTGACATTAACGAGCACCGCGAAAAATTACTCTAAAACTATTCCGCTTTAACAAGTACGACCACGACAAGGTTAAAGGGTACTAGACAAGGGGAAGCTACCAAAGGCACCACCTTATATGTCATAAATAACGGTAAAAACTTATGCGTAATGTGATATGATTGATGGCCATGTTATTGCGGTACAAATAAAAAATTGACGTTTCCCTCCTCTGACCCTTCCGCCTCCTCGGCGTACTCAGCCCTACGCATCGTATGCGGTAGTAAATTTCACGTTTTTTTTTCACCTTTTCGCGAAGTAATAAAGAAATGGCTTTTACACCTTCTACACCTCGTGCCCCAGCTTCCTAACACCTTCGTACAATCGTACAGATTGAAAAAGTCCCGATTGTGAAACACCACGCGAACATACGCGATCGACGGTGATTTTCCGTAGTGAATGAGGGAAAGGCCGAGAAAAGTTTCCGTGTTGAGCCTCCTTCTCGAAAAATACGAATATTTTATCGAATTATTTCCTAGTCCGCGTGGTTTTCCTACGAACAAAGGAAGAACAAACTCGTGGATTTTTTGCACAGGAGAAAGTTTTATCTTGACGTTTTCCGTTGTCTTTTTTCGGACTTTCACTCTCACTGACGTAAAAAAAAAGCTGTCAAATTCCACTATTTTCTTTATACGTCATGTGAAAGTTCTTATGGTTTTCTAGCAGGAGGGAAGATAGAATGAAGAATGAGGGGCGAGATATTCAAATATAAGAATTTTCACGTACACTTATGATATCTTTATGTAAATCAAGTTTTTTTCATAAATCAACTAACTCAAAAAATCAAAGCATGAGTAATTGCCAAACAACCCAACTAATTGTAAATTCAGTGGGCCTAAAAATTCGCAAAAATGCAAACTTATTAAAAAGATTAACGACCTTTTGAAACCAAAACCATCAAATGGTATCAATTCGGTAATGTGTAATGAAATGGAAGAACGTAGACTGCGAATAAAATCGAGGGAGTTGACTAACAAGTTGAAATTCCCTAAAGAAATATTGAAAATTTCACCCTCTTAAATAACCTATCTAGAAGGACGCTTGTGGGCACCTGATGTAAAATTAAAAGGATCACATAAATAACCTTGAAAACCATACACCACTTTTCAAAAGAAAGCAGGTGGGGAAAAAGTTGACGACCTTCAACGGTTTTCAGAAAGTGAATTGAAAATGGTGGAAAGTGCAACGAAAGCAAAATCATTATAAAACAATCACTCATGTTACAGCTGAGGAAGGAGGAGAGGGGAAGGAATTTCGAAGTAAACATGAAGGATTGTTTCATGAAATCGATTCTAGGTTCGAAAAAAGCAGGATTTTTCCATGGATTTTTCACATGGAAAATGTTGAAAACTAAAAATAAAATCAATCAATGACGTCATCAATGAATCTCTCAATTTTTTTGTTCGTAGATTTATGACGTCATAACTCCATTAAATAAGAAAAAAAATCAGGAAAAAACGAGAAAAAAAATCTTCGATATTTCGAGGGAAAAAATATGAAAAAATTCCAAGAAAAAAAGAAAAAATGTCCAAAAAAACGATCAATTTTGAAAAAATAATACTTCTAACAAAAAAAAATGGTAAAAAAGGAGAGAAAAATTACCAAAAAAATATCCGAAAAAAAAACGAAAAAACGATGAAAAAATTTTTTTAATCTTAAAAACAAGGAAAAAATTAAAATTTATAAAAAATAAATTTTTTATTTTGTTTCAAGTCAAATTAGTTCATTTTCACATTTTATAAATTTTCCCATTTTTTATTATTTTGTTCATCGAAAAAGCTTCGATGGAAAATTACCTTTTCTCAATTCTGTCCCAAATTTTCTCCAATAGCTTCCTCATTCTGACACCACAGGGAAATCCGTATAAAAACAAAACTCTCCCTCGAAAAGACTCGGAAAATTGACATGAAATGACAACACCGGGTCGCTCACTCGAATTCAATCAAACCGCATAAATTGCCGAAGAAGGTTTCAAATTCGAAACTAATTCACGCCTAAATTTCTCCGTCGTCTTTTGTTACCTATCAACTTCTCAAACTTGGGAATTTTCCGTGAAACCTTTCGCGATGGAATTTCTCTCAGCAGCTACCTAATCCTACGCAATATATCGTCTCTTTTACATTTTTAATTCATAGAATGAACCCAAGATATCGGATTCCATCCAGTAAAGGGATCAACGATGAAATAACGTGTTTTAGGCGAATTTCCAAATTACATATAAAGGTAATTCTACTGTCACAAGAACTTTTTTCATGTCCAAAGAAAAGAATTTTCTCGCGAAAGAATTCAGAGAGGGTGCACCAAAGCTAAGGTGCAATTTTAGTCGAATTGTCCTTCTTAGGAAGAATATTCCGTAAGGAAATTCGCCCCAGATATCAAAAGCAATTTTCTAAATTTTTGATACGTAAATGACTACTTGACTTAATGATGAGAAAAAATCCTCCCGAAAAAGTTCATCAAAGGTACCACCGGAACTAATACGTGATGTTAGCCGAATTGCCCCTTTTTTGGAGAAACACCACAAAGGAAATTCACCCCAACTACCTCATCAATCGTAATTTACATATTTTGATTACACACACGAAATAAGAAACTATCTCAATTCAGCTTCATACACGTATAACCACTCTCACCTGATATTAGCCGATTACACACATTCATCTATCCATCCATCTCCATTACGTATTTTAATTTCAACCCCTTTTTCATTCGATTTTCGTCACGATACCCGAACATCGTATTCAATACGTATGTTCGATACCTCGAAAAAACTCCTCGCGAAAATAGCTTCTTTTTTCGGCTCTTCGTCATCGTATACAGAACTAATGGAAAATACATATCGGATATTACAAACGTGGTTTATTACAAGACGAACGAAAGAGGTAGCGAGAAAGGCAAAACCCGACGCGGATTACTTAGAAAAAGATGGCGAACGGTGCGCAAAACGTGACAGAGAAGGAGCACAGACGAAGACGACGATACAGAAAAAAGTGGCTTTTTGCTTTTTTTTTCGTCGTTCAGCGATGACGCTGCTTTTGACAGATAATCTTTCAACAGCATCAAAGAAGCAAGAAAAGGAAAAAATAGTTCTTTTTATGCAGACGCTCGCGGACTCCAGGTACTCGGCGGAGGATTCGCGGAGAAGAGATGATGGTGTATACCTATCTAACGTTTGATATTCCTTTTATTATTCTTGGCCCCCGGTATTACTCTGCGCTTTTCACGCGATCGCTCGAGAGAGGAAGAAAATGCGCTTTCCTTGTAAAGGTGGAATTTTTTAAAACATTCGCCAGCTTTTGCGAGATATGCGAGCAGATGACTCTGGATAGCGAATCAATTTTTGATACCTTCTTAACCTTTGCAAACCTTCGAGAAAAAGGTCATCGAGGAACGTCAAATTACAACTTTTATCGTCGATCATACGATCCGTATCCAAAACAAATTTCATTCGATAAAGTAAAGAAGAAAAACACGCGTACAAACATGAAAGAAATGACCATCGTAAAAGCACCTTAACTGCTACTATTTCACTTAAAAGCGCGCCAAAAAATACCAAAACTGAGCGTTCAAGATTGGCCGCGCGAAAGACTCGCAGAGGAGGGGGGAAGAGAGAGAAAAAAAATGAAACACATAAAAAAGTAAAATTCTTTTAACTCCGAAGTTATTGGAATGTATACTATCCATTTTAGATTTTTCTAAACTACCCTCACACAACTGCACCGGTCGTGGTATCCTTTCGGATCTCCCCCCGCGTCCAATTTTACCGGCGAAAATGTTTAACCAATTTTGAGGTAACGTTTTTGTTTATTTTATGGAGCGTTTGAAAGATTTTTTATGACCGAAGGGTTTACACCGGTAGCTTTTATAACGTATACGTTCGTTACGGCCATTTTTTTCCCACCATGTTCCTCGCCTCCGTCGTCTATACTTCTACGATGATGCCCCCGATGACGCGGCTTCTTTGTGTATCATTTCGTTTTTTTGCAGCGTTATTTTTCGAGTACTTTTTCACCTTTTTTGGTTTCCCCGAAAGCGTCGAAGCTATCGATAATTTGAGCGTAAGGTTTGATGGGAATTCCGTCGAATTTATCGGCTTTTTTTGACGATGAGAAATTCCCATGGTTCGGAAATTTAATCGTCGGCGAGAACAAATTTCCAGAGTCGAATATTTAATTTTGGCGGTATTTTCGTATAATAAAATGAATTCGGCGCGATAAAAGTCCACCCAATGCCTCATCTGTTGCTTTAACGAAAAAATTGTTCAAATGAAAGTTGTTCCTTGAAGGTTTTTCGATATTTTTGGTCATCATGAAAATTTACCTTAAGTCGATTTTTACACCCGAATTTGGATTTTTCGCATGTAGCGTAAACGTGGAACTTGTAGAGTAATGGCACCTTAGCACTCGTATTTTCGAATTTCAAGGTCAACGACCTCTCCAACACGAATTTCCATAATAACAAAACTTTTGTAAAATCTTTCAACGAGTAACTTTTGTTTGAAACATTTCCCGTTAAAATCGATTATTTGTACCAGGTGCTATTCAAATAACAAGTTCTCATAAAATGTAAAAATTCCACAGAAACATCAAACTGAGGTTACCCTCCAAACACCCAAAAAAATTTCAACATTTTCCGAAGAAAATTGCAAACCAACATTCGTAAATTGGTCAACAATCATCTTGGGCAAATTAAACTTTCACATCATTCGCACAAAACTCGTGCCCGGATCAAAATTTTCATTTTATCACCAAATACATATTTTATGGTATTTTCCCGACGCAATAAAATTGACACGTGAAGATACCAAATAAAAAAATATAAAATACCTCAACTCCAACTTTCGATTTAGAACGCAAAAAATCTAAATATACGAAGACTCAACCAAGGTGCGCGCGTGTGTGTTAAATACGCGAAATAACAATATACGAGACAAATTCGAATTTAAATTCACCTTCGAGGATGGCGTGAAAATAAACCAAGTCGTTCGATATGGCGACGATGGAGTACATCGAGTATATGGTAAAATAAGAACGATACGAGATAAAGCTGAAATTCAATATGATGAGTGCTTCGATCTAACGTTTTAAAATAGACGTCTTTATTTTTTTCCATTTTTTTCTTATTCGTTGCCATGTTACGACTACAAAGGGTATGAATTTTAAATATTAAATATAAAGTGTACGAAACGCAAAAGTACGTTTGATCAAAGACGAAATATGGCTGATGTATTTAATATTTTATCATTATTTTATTTTTTTGTAATTCATCGGTAAAGAGGGCTTTTTCCGTATGATACGAATGAATTTGTGTTTTTAAACTCTTTGATATCATTTTGAAGGAAATCCGCACAGGGTTGTGACGGCTTGTGCATGTAGATGTCAATAAAATGGAAATTCACAAGATAATTTGATAAGAGGATCTCTACAGGTAGAAAGAGCCCAAATAACAGAAAAATGTAAGAGATCTGTTTTTGAAGTGATATTTTCATAGAGAATGAACGAGCGAGTGAAAAAAAGCAAAAAAACGATCAATTTGGGGTTTAGATATTTGCATTTTCCATGAATGTATACTTTTATATTTTCTGTTTCAGTTCCCATATTACGATTTTATTTTCGAAATTTCAATCGATTTAAATTTCAGTTCGATGTATAGATTTTAATATGCGATGATTGATTTTTTCGATATCCAATTTCGATGTTTTCATATCGATATTTCAGCTCTGACGTGGAATTTCAGTACTTCAATATCGATATGTTATTTCGATATTTAATTGTCGATATCCGATTTCGATAATTCGAAAAGTCGATTTTCATTTCTCGATACTTTAGTTCGATATTTCAATATCGATTTCTCATTTCGATATGTCATTTCTTGATATTTGAGTTTGATATTTTAATATCGGTTTCTCGTCTTGATATTTTAATATCGATATGTGATTTCGGTTAATCGATTTTCATTTCTCCATATTTCAGTTCGATATTTTCATTTCGATATTACAATATCGATTTCTCATTTCGATATTATAACGTCGACATGTCATTTTGATATTTCAATATCGCTGTGTTATTTTGATGCTCCAGTAAATCGATTTCGATCTCTCGATATGATATTTCAGTTCGATATTTTCATATCGATATTTCAGTTTAATATTTTAATATTGATATTTCAGTATCGATGTCTAATTTCGATATTTTGATATTGACATTTCAACATCGATATAGAATTTCAAATTTCAATTTCGACATTTCTTGTCGATATTTCGATGAATATGAATTTTACTGCTGGTATTTCGATATATCAGTTCGATATTTTGATCGATGGTTATTTTAATTCTACAATTTTGACGTTTCAATTTCATTTTTTTTCTAATTTGTTGTTTTTTCAAACGTTGGAAATCACATAAGTGACTTGAACATTATTCAAAATTTAATTGATTAAAAATTGATCAAAACATCGAAATTGAAATCGACCAAAATATCAACGTCGAACTCAACAAATCGGTTCAAACTGATCACAGACATTCATTTCACACATCGAGTTCGTTTCCATTACTCCTAAAATTCCCTCAAACCGATAATTATCACTTTGCAAAACCACTCCAGAAACTGAACTCGATTCTCTGCAACCTCTCTCGCATACACCTCTCTCCCTCGCCTCCGCGCCTCACTCCGACATCGAACAATAAATCCATCGCTCTGCGAAACACCACATTCCACGAGCAAACACCTCCGCATCAACCGCCTCTCAGAATAAGTGAAATTGAAACGATATAAAAAGCGAAAATATCGAACAGCTAGAAGCTATAAAAGCAACAACCCCTAAGAGCCGTATTGTAAACGCCTTGTATACTAAAAGCAAAGCGTACGAACGAAAAAAAACATTCACCCCGATCTCTAGAAGAGAAAAAACCGACGAAAAAAAAAATATAAAAAATGAAAAAGATGATAGTACAAACATCCCTTTTACACAGCAACAGTTGGATTTGCGCGTAAATTTCCCATTAACCATAAACCCAGCTTTTGAATCAATCCGTAACCGAATTCTTTGCGACGTCGCATCCGCGTGCTCCAAATGGAAAAACAAACTGTTTAAAAATCTAATAAAATACAGATACCTCCTCTGTTATCTGCTTCGCGTAAAAACGACTCGAACGTGTAACATAATTGAAAATCTATAAAATTGAATTTTATCGTCGACCAAACTTGACAAATTTCGGATTAAGTTACCAAACAAAGTTTACTTTTTACACGATGCAACGTAGCGTCTATCGAGCCGAGGGGGAGGAGTCCAAAACAACAAGGGCCGCAAAAAATATCGAAAATGCGCCGCGAAAAATACCATTTTAACGACCTCAAGTGACGATGTAATCGAAACGTGAAAGTCGTTTTGAATTTGATAAATTGATTTTGATTAATTGCGCGCGAATAAACGACGAAAAGATATCTAAACTTTTCTCGCAATCTTTAAACATTTCTCTCGTTCGAGTCAACGACGATGAAAAAAATGCTAACGAATTACTTTTTCTAATTTCTTTCATTTTTATGCGAATTTAAATACCCGTAAAGTAAAAAGTACATCGCGTAGAATTGTCGCGCCGCTTCGTATTGAAATCCAGCCGCCATTTTGCATATTACAAAATACCAATTTCGACTTATATTCGCCAAAGCGAAGACTAATTGAAATACAAGATTTAACCGCGAGCGGTGTCGACGAAATGCATTTTCTTTCACTCGAATCGCTTTTTATTCGCGTCTTTAAGAACGTAACGCGACGAGAGAAAAAAAAAATACGAAAAATACATAAAAACCATCTCCACTCGAAAGGATTTAAACCTCTCACCCGATACAACTGTACATTTCGCGAAATAAAACGTAATTTCCACAGACCTTAATCAGCACGGTGAAAAAAATATATTAAATTTACGGTTCGAAAATTCATAAAAGAATAAATGTTACGCGAGCTATTGTGGTTAGAATATTCAAAACGTCGGCGAGAGAAAAAAAAATATTAATTTCGCGTCGAGCTTATACCTACACTATATGGGATTTATTGTAATTTTTCACCCCTCCCCGAAGACGAGCTCTGCGTTTTTTTCTCACCGTGTGAAATTCCAGACGTAAATTTGCACCCAACACATGCGTCGAATTACCGCCCAAAGCGTCATTTCGGTCTCGGCTCTATTCGCGTCTGCAACGTTTTGCGTCGTTTTCAACGCTTCGATGTGTCGTATCTCGAGCGGGCGACGTCGAGCGTGAAAAATAACCCCGGATTCGTGATCAGCGTGCTCGATAAGCTGAGAATCGATATACGACACGATTTTTTATCATTTACCCCCACCACCTTTTTATCAGCCCCCCACCATTTTATCATATTCAAGAACTACGGTACATTGTCAGTATCATTTTTAGATAAGATGCGAATTTTAACTCGTAAAGACATGATTTGTTCATGAAATGAAGTTGAAGCGCAAATGTAGAAAATCAGTACAAGGGGAGAAACGCCAGGGAAGGGGAGATGGAAGGGAGGAAAATAGAAATAAAAAATTGCAAAAAAATTGTCCTGCCTATTGGTCGTAAGGTTTTCCATAGCCTGAAATCCAGGTCGTGGGTTGGTTTCCAAGACAAAATCAAGATTTCAGAGTATGGAAGGAGATTGAATATGTACAGAAGATAAAGGGGAGAGTGGGAGGGGGGATGAAATTTCACAAAATAATATAAAAGCCATTATACATATTAATTGTAAGGTATTCCAAAATTCTGCATCCAAATTACGTTATCATTTTTCAAAACGAAATCAAAGTATAAATGTAAGAAATGATGCAGATAGAAGAGGAGAGGGGAGAAGAGGAGAAGGGAGAATGGGGAACACCAAATGATGAACTAAAATCGCCATACACATCAACTATGTAATGATTTCGTGGACGCCGAATTTGCACCCATGATCACTTCTTCAACAAATGACACATGTAGGGATAATAAGTCAATAAAATATGTGCGAGGAATGATACAAAGCGGGGAGGAGGAGGGGGAACATATCAAACATGACTGAATTGATATAATATATTAATTGCAGGATACTCAAAAATGTTGAACTTTCATTTGCGGTAATTTCCGACAACAAAATTTAGACACAGGAACAGTGATGGGCTACGTTAAGGGATGAATTGAGGGGTGGGGGAGGGTGCAAATAAAAAAATGATAAGAAATCGTCATGCATATGGATTGTTAGGTTTTCCACGACGCTGAATCCGATTCCGCGGTTATTTTCTACGTAACACGAATGGTTTTCTAGTTATTGTATCAATTAAGTAACTTTTTTCAAAAAAAATCAGTCACATGACAAATAACGACGTGAATTCAATTTCGTATTGATTCTAAATAATTATAGCTATAAAATCTCATCAAAAGTATACAAAACAAGCTTACCTGATTCTTTCCTTTTAATACTAATACATTGGTCACCCGGCCGAACGGTATTCCCAAATGTATGATTTCAGCCTCGCTAACTTCGCTGGGTATATTTCGCAGATGGATGACTTTCGAAGGTCTACCAGCTGATTTATCCAATTTAGCCTATAAACAAACGAAATAGACACACGGTTTATTAAACCGGACTTTGGCACGTGTTAATTACGAGCGCGTGTATGCGCCATTTATCCGCAACTCATACACAAGTTGCAGCTATGAAAAGTACGCTGGCGTGTTACATCCGAGATCGTTTATATTTACACACCGACCGTAGATAAAATATAAATCGAACGAGTATCGGTGCACTTGTTACGCACATTTTACGATATAACTTCTGGCAGGGCGCAGCTCCGGCCGCGGTCGCGTATACCGAAAACAATACGCGGGATTACATCGTAGGTGATTTTCTACCCGCGTACACCTGCTAACCGAGCTACGTTCATTAAATTGATTAGCAATTACGGGGCAAAGGGTTAGGTTAAAAGTTCGTTAAATCTAATTTATAAGATGAATCGACCATACGAGAAAGAGCGGAGTGGTGCAGTCCTCATGCGCTTCCAATAAGAATACGAATCGAAGTCTCGTTTGTAAAATATACCAAAAAGCTGCACACGTACCAATATACACCTCTACCTGATGTAAAATATACCTAATTAAACGTAACGTACGGCTTAAACGTTCATATATCTTTACCATTTGCATCGAAACACCACCCAAACGCCTTCCAGCAATTGTTCGTGGAATTCCGTCAGATCTCCGTGTATTCACAAGCATCTCCGCATTACGACGCATATACCGGGTGGTTTTCTCGTCCGTTCTCGCGTAAAAATCGAATACTACGATGCGCCACCACGTGTGCCGATGGCATATACCTTAGCGAACGCGTACCGTATTCCGTCCAGACATAAATTTCGTATAATAGGGGATAATAGGTACAGAAAAAGCAATAATTTATCGTTGAAACGAGCTTTAAAATGTGTTTTACGGGACGCATAATTTTTCCACAAATATACATACGTATACGTACCGTCACGTTACCCTCTTGTCTCCACTACATACACATACGTAGCATACCTATTCGCATATACGTGGAGTGAGCAACTACGAATTTTTTTCTAGCCGTCGATAAATTTGTCTACGATCCCAACTGCGCAAATTACGTCTTTCGTCGTAAACCACCATCGACATAGTCAATGCGTTCTTTACTCGAGGTGTCCCTTCTCCGTGTGACCAAAATTTACGCAAACAAGTTTTACGCCAACAACGAAGACGTATGTAGAGTCTACACGAGCTTTATATTTCGACGGTGAAAAAAAATACGATACCTTTTTTCGCCATTTATCCCACCGACCTTCGTTGAATTTACTATTTCGCTTCATTTCCAACCTTGAACCTCGGAAAAAGTACATCAAGACGGTGATTTTTCCGTAGCAGCTGCTAAGCTTGAAGTATACAACACGTGTTATATACTTTGAGAGAAAATTTTTGCAAGAAAGTTCAACGCCAGGAGTTAAAAGACGATATGGTACAAGATTCCAGCGCAAAACTACGTGTCATATCTTTACCAACTCACGTAAGTAGTCTTACGACACGTGCATAATTATCATCTCAGCACAACATAATAGTAAATTTTAGGTCATAATAAAACACGTGTCATCGTCAATTATAATAATTTTCATTTTAGAAAACACGTGTCAGAGAAAAAGAAACACGTGAAGGGTATTTCCAAAACGTGTCCGAATGACTATTATCATAAAATGCACCAGAATTCATATTTCTTGGTTTAAAATATAACACGTGTCACTGCCAGTTATACAAACTACCAATAAGTATGTTTCTAAGAACACATGTACACGTGTCACAACAACAGAAACACGGGTAAGGCGTTTGATATAATTTTGGTACACGATAAAACGAATCTTAAAAGTATTTGGAGGATTATGCGAATATATCCGTACATCTTACAAATTATGTATTGAAAGGGCAATTTTGCCTGACACGTGTCTATTTACATTCAAGTCATGTTGTATAATCAAAACGTGTATCTCAACAAAATGCCACGCTATATTAAAACCAGTGCTACGAGACGTGATGGTTGCAACATGCCACACACAATAGTAGTTTTCAGCCTAGAAAATAATATTATTGACACGTGTCATGAATACAAACACACATGTCAGCAATGCAATCATGCTTAATATAACTTACAATAATGCAATAAAAATATATCGCCGCATTGAAGTGACACGTGTTCGACATGTCAAATAACACAATATGCAACTATTTGAAAGGTTAATTTAATAGTAAGACACGTGTCACTAACAATAACACGTGGCATTACACGTGTTGCCACCAAAATAACACGTGCCGCGACACGTGCCAATACTTAAATGACACGAGTATGGCACGTTTGAATACGCTTGACTATTTAAATGATTTGTTTTAAGATTACCAGACAACCTTCATTGTTTGAAATTCAATTAAACACGCTAGATGGTTCACGTGTCATTTACAAAGTTCGACACTATGACACAGGTGACTACTCCGATGAAATATTACAAGAAACGTGTCACTGTTCGAGTTGAGTGCAAAATTATAACCAGACATACACTTGCACCAAACTGTTATCACACGATGAGGAATGACACGTGTCAGATTTTCCCAGCCGAGCCCGTAACACACATTCTTTTAATAATCTGACTTTAATCAAATTTCATCTGATATAAATTTTAAATAAATTTTGCTCCTTGCGAATGAAAAATTTCAATATTATGATTTTTTGTCTTTCAGCTTACTTTGTCCAGATTACTTGAAAAATTATTCTTCAAAATTTCTTTCAAAAAATTCCAAAAAATCTACATCCAATCACTACTCCTTCTTAGATTGCGCTTAAAATTGGCATTATGAAAATTTACCTCTACCTCTAACTAATCTCATCATAAAATCCACATCCCCGCTAAATCGTGTCAACACGAAACACGACCAAGTCATCATTCACATTTCACTTTTTACTCGGGGAAAACCTCGACCAAACGGAAAACTCGTGTACACATTAAAAGCTCTCCACGCGAAGTTTTATGTATACATTACGCAACACCGCGTCCAAACAGGCACGTCCATAAACAATATCATTATTTAATGATTACAAATGTCAATCACCGTACGTGTCAATAAAATTGCGTAAACGTTCCCGGCCTCTCGCCACCGTCATTTATCGTGTCTATAATAAACTCCCACCGCGAGTCGCCATTACGTCCAAGTTTCCAGCTAAAAAGCCCATTTCACAAGGTGAAAAATTCCGACGACTCGTTGGAGCAGGAAACCACGCGGAGGTGGACATCCACGTGAAAAGGTATTTGACACTTTTACATTCGAATTACTCCGGAAAAAAGACTCGACGATGGTCATTTTCATTTTGTAACAAGCGTCGTTAGCCCGGATCTCGCGAGCAAGCAAATGCCGCCGAGGAGATCGCACGCCTTCGGTGGTCGGGTGTTTATTAGGTGCGTGTCTCTCATTTTAACGAGATCGTTTCGTCTACGAAATCTCGCCAGCTATCAGGATGGCTATCGGCGTAAAGGGCTCTTTGCAAATTAGCTGATTTTATCGTATAGCACGGTCGCGCAACGTACCGGATTTTAATACCGACGTGGCCGGCCTGCCCTGTCATCAGTTCCGTCTATATTCCCGGTACCGAAAATCAGTTTTATTTGTATTCGGTCGCGTTTTCCGTCGCTCCCGCTACCTCAAGTGACACTCCCGTGTGCCCATACACCACGTACCCGATTACGACTGAAATATTATTTTCCTTTGTCATTTCTACACGCTGACAACGTGTACTCACCCTCGTTCGTCTATATGTACACGCGAGCATTAATGAAATGCTATGTACAACGTCTACGACCGCGTTACCCTTCGTGGCGTCGAAATTACATCACGACGGTGATTTCAATATACCCCAATGTCCGGTGTATTGCCGGTGTTTGTCAAATAAGGCGTAAAAAGCCTACGTACACGCGGACGTATTTTTTCTTTCGCCTTCGCGTTTGCTACCTCAATGTGTGCTGGCGTTTGTGTCCTTTATGTATTTGTAAACCAAAAGCGTAAATAGATTCGGGTTTTGTTTATCGTCAGACTTGATGTAAATTAACGTACAGGAAAATAATGCCTCATGGAACGATTCGAGCAATTCGTCCTTTTATGCAGAATCTACTTCGTACTTTTCCCAAAAGTGGCACTCGTCTGTTCACGATGAAGAAAAATTGTCACAAGGAAGTTGTCCCTCATAACAAATTATTCGCCATTGTAACTATAAAAAAATTCGTTTCGGAACAATCGTTGATTGTCAAATACAAAAAATAAAGTCATATCTTGAGTGAAGTGAAAAACAAGATATTGAAGTAGTTTGGAGAGGTAAAAATATTAAAATTTTGACTAAAAAACTGCATATTTGGTGCATGCCTCTTTGACGAATTTTGAAAATAATGATATTAAATTTTACGGAGGGAAAATAAAGGTCAAATATAACGCATTTATGGCATAATTAAAAAAAAAAAAAATAGGAGGGGTGGACACTCCACCAAAGCTCCTGCTGGAGATATCTGCTAATACCTATTAATCTCAAAGTCTCTTATTGTCACATAACTCGCCATAAAATTTTAGAAAATTTTGGAAGGGGGAAGAAGACGTTAAATTTTTACAGAATGAGTAATGCTTGAAAATCAACTTCCAAGAGAATAAAAATCTGTATTTTTCAACGAATTACACTTGTTTGAAGACTATTCGGTTTTAAGCAAGTCTAAGGAGAGACACTATTTTCAATCTTTTTCTACGTAATTTGTGGGACAACTCTTGCTCAAAATTGAATTTCCATAATAACTAAAATTATGCAAAATTGTTTGCGGAACAACTTTTATTCGAAGAATTTCTTCGAATATTCAACAGAAAAAGCCATAAAAGTGTTTTCCAGAAATATCACAAATTAAAGGCCCTAAAAATTTGCTAATGAAAAATATTCGATATTGTAAAAAAAAAGTTTTTGACTAATTTGAAGGTTCTGATAAGTAGAATTATTATGTTTGAATATAAATTAAGCACTAGAAATGACCATAATGAATCTTCGTTCTTTTCATAGATTTCAAAAATTTTTAATGATGAGCGATCAATAAAAGATGAATCGATTAATCGAAATAAAATAATCGAAAATAATCGATTTTTTTTCGATGTCGACTAATCGAAACAATCGATTATTAAATTTACAAGAAATCGATAATTAAAAAAAGTAGAGGTCGATTAATCAGAACAATCGATTATCGAATTTTGAAAAAACCGATTATTAAAAATAATCGGTTATCGCCAGCACTAAACATTTCGATATTTTTAAATAAAAAATACTTAAATTTTTTGTCGTATTAAAAATGAAATTAAAATTCTTTTTGCGGTCATTACAACATATGAAACCAAATGCATCTGTTATCAGGCCCCTTTCTCCCTCCCTGGAGCTTTTACATTTTTATTACAGTGAGAAAGAAATAATAAAATGAGTTTAAAGTTACATACAGATGAAGAAGTCCCCAGAATGAATATTTACAACAAAAATTTGCCATTTTTTCGGCTCCTTCAACTTTCCACACTTCTCCTCCACCTTTTCCATCTACATTAAGTTTGAACCAGATGATAAAAGAGCATTTTAACAGCTTTCATACCATAAATCTCCATTCCACATACAAAAATCCTATACTTTTATACAAAAGACCGGAGCAGAAGGGGGCAAGGGGGGAATTTTTCTTTTTTTTCTACAATTATATTCAAACTCGAAAAATTAAAAAATAAAATCTAAAAAACATTTGAAAAATTTCTACATTTACATTAAAAATGTGCAATTTTTACATTGTGTAAGGAGGGGGAGAAGGGTTGCACGTGAAATTTGCTGCAAAATCATCGATAACTCGAGTAAACAATCTCTCGAAGGAAGGAAAATTACGTCTCAAATTCCCTCCTCTTTCCCTCACTTAACACCACCACTGACTGTAGATCGTTTTCACAGTTTGGCTGATATAATCAAAATACTCAAATTTAGAGCGTTTTTAAAACAGATATCGAGAGTTTGTGATGAAGGAAACAGTTGAATCGAAAAATACTTCAAATAAAATTTGTTGCTGATACTTTTGGCTAGATTTTTCATTTGAATAATTTTTAAATAAAGATGCTATATCACGAGCTACGGTAATTTCAACGAGACTAAGGCAGCTTCTCGAAAAACAAATTGCTTAAAAAAAATGCCACCTTGAGTAAACGCATTATTACACGTCTCGGATTACAAATCAATCATAAAACACCTTTTAACACCCGAATCAAACGCAGCACTTTTTTTCAAATGGTTAAAAAAAAAGAAATTCAATCAAATAACTACACACACCCTCTTATGAAATTCCCCTTCAAGCGCAACTCCAAACTATAACCTCTTCGAGTATATTCAACCCGGGTAAAAAAAAGAGTAAACCTCGTAACAAAAGCCACCGTCGTTGCATCGGTCATTAATTAAACAAATCGTTCTTAATTAACGACGGTGGCGACGAAACACGGACGAATTAATTTTCGACACCATACACACACCGGTGTCGATGGTTTCACCGCGTCGAGATAATTATAAACGCTAGGATGAAAACAAAAAAAAAAAAAAGAACGCAATCAAACGGCTGATTAGTTAATATCGGCGTAAAAGTATACGCTTTAATTACAATGCGAGCGATTACACGAAGATGTAAATTGTAAACTCACCTTCTTCGCGTCATTGTTATTATCAACGAGTCCGGGATGCGTATTGATAGCATTTCCATTACTGACTGCGGCGCCGGTACCGTGAGTTAGTAATTCTTCAGAGCCTCGCTGCAAAAAAAAAAGCCCAAAATTAAACTCGATGGAAAACGTAGTAAAATTAATACACGCCTATTGCGCTCAATTAATTACACCGAATATATTGGAAAATCACCTCGTATATAAAATCGCGAATTCGCGTTTATTACCCCGATTGCGATATATAATTACCTACTCGAACGATATTATACTCTGTACACACAAATTATTCCAACAAAACGTAACCAACTACGGTAACATTTTCCCGAGGGAGATTATCGAAAACTTATTGCGCTTTTCGTCAGCAAAACCAGTATAGAGGCAATTCGGGCGAAAATGCGGTTGCAACTTTACCACCAAACGCGAGCACGCCGAAAAGCAAGTTCTTATTTCTTCAACCTAATGTTACAAGCTCCCTCCATCGTAAAACCAATTTTATTAACCGTCTCCTGTTCTTGAAAGACTTTACACGCAACAAGTATACATACGCGTTCGCGTACTTTATGTGTAACTTTCGTCTCTTATAATAACTCCACGAGTCTTTAATTAATATAAAAACTAATGTCGTCTTTCGACTCGTCCTCAGTCTTCGGATCGAGTTGAAAGTACCGACGAACCTAAAGGATTATGTAAAATATGTGACGCAAAGTTATGAGCATCTGGAAGCATTTTACACGCTTATGCTTCGACGAGTCGTGATTTCAACTTCGCTTAGATGGTAATTTCTTTCAAGTACAGGTTTTCTTTTTCATAAATTCGCATTCTTTTGATAACATCTTACAATCGATGAACAATTATACATAAATACGTCACGATATGTTCGTAAAAAATGAAAATTGGGTGAAAAAACGACGAGTTCTTGTTTAATTACGACGTTATTATTTGTTTCAAAAATTGTTAAAACAATTTAAAATCGACAGAAATTTGTTTAAAATTACTTAAAATTGAATAAAACTGTCAAAATGATGTTGACATTGTTCTAAGTTGATTAATACTTGCTCAAAATTACACTAAAGTTGTTCAAACCAAAAACATTATTGAAAAATTTGGTTAAAATTGCAAAATACCGTTAAACTGTAATTGAAATAGTTAAGAATCAATCTAAATTTGTTTAAAATTGCGCAAAATAGTTCAAAAGTTGCTAGAATTGTTTAAAATTTTCTATTTTAGCTCAAAATTGCACAAAAGTATTGCAAAATGATCAAAATATTGTTAAAATATTTTAGAATCGATCAAAATTTGTTTAACAATGCGCAAAATTGTCTAAATGTTGCTAAAATTGTTTCAAGTTGCCCAATATTTGCTCAAAATAGCATGAAAACAGTTAAAATGTTGTTAAGAATTGATCAAAATTGATTTAAAATTGCTTAAAAATTCACAAAATTTTCAACATGTTGTCAAAATTGTTTAAAGTTGTTCAATGTTTGCTCAAAATTACACAAAAGTTGCGGAAAATGATCAAACTGATGAAAAATTAGGTTAAAACTGCAAAAAACTATCAAAATGTTGTTAAAATGATTCAAAATTGAACAAAATTTTTTTAAAGTTGCGCAAAATTGTCCAAACATTGTTAAAATTGTTCAAAGTTGTTCAATATTTGCTCAAAATTGTACAAAAGTAATGCAAAACGATCAAAATTTGTTTATACACATAATTGCTTAAAATAACACAAAATTGTCAAAATATTGTTGAAGTTGTTCAATATTTGCTCAAAATTGTACAAAAGTAATGCAAAACGATCAAAATTTGTTTAAGTTATACACATAATTGCTTAAAATAGCACAAAATTGTCAAAATGTTGTTGAAGTTGTTCAAAGTTGCCCAATATTTGCTTAAAATTTTATAAAAACTATTAAAATGTTTTTAAAATTGATTATTAGTTGCTCAAATTTACACAAAAGTTGTACAAAATGATTAAATTGATGAAAAACTTGTTTAAAATTGCAAAAAACCACACAAATGTTGCGAAAATAGTTTAGAATTTATCAAAATTTGTTTAAAATTGCTTAAAAATGCATAAAATTTTTAAAATGTTAAAATTTTTTAAATTTGTGCATTTTTGAGCAGATATTAAACAACTTCAACAACACATTGACAATTCTATGCAATTTTAAACAAGTTTTTCATCAATTTAATCATTTTGCACAACTTTTGTGTAAATTTGAGCAACTAATAATCAATTTTAATTACCTTTCACCAGTTTTTATGAATTTTGAGGAAAATATTAAACGATTTTGAACAATTTCAACAACATTTTGACCATTTCGTGCTATTTTAAACAATTTAAAACAAATTTTAGTCGATTTTAGGCTACTTAAACATTTCAACAGTTTTTATACAATTTTGAACAAATAATGAACAACTTCAAACAACTTTTACAATATTTTGATAATTTCAGGCAAATTTTTCAACAATATAATCGTTCTGCTTAACATTTGTGTAATTTTGAGAAAATATTAAACAATTTTAAATGGCTTTCAACTATTTAATAATTTTTTGGAATTTTAAATGAATTTCGATAAATTTGGAACTATTTTCTCAACATTTTGAAAATTTTTTGCAATTCTAAACAAATATTGATCAACTTGTAAACAATTTTAACATAATTTTGGCAATTTTTGTGCAATTTTAAGCAAATTTTTCATCAATTTAGTCGTTTTGTACAACATTTATGTAATTTTTGATAAATACAGAAAAATTTTAAACGATTTTAACAACACTTCGATAATTTTGTATACTTTTAAGTAATTTTCATCAATTTAAACGAAATACTGACGATTTTGAAGAATTTTTAAGCAAATTTTTCATTGAATTCGAGCAACTTTCCAATCTTTATTCAATTTTAAGCAAATATATTGTCATTTAAATGAATTTTCAAGGATGTAGGATGAGTTGAGCAGGACAGAAGGGGGTTCGTTGATTTTCATATAAGAAAGGCGTGTGAAAGCTGCATGTTTCAAAGCTAAAAGATTCAGATTCTGTTGTATTTGTATTTTAAAATCCAATGAACCTGTAGTTTTTCAGGTCGACGGGTAATACCGCGGTACATATTTCATCTACACACAAACCTCTTGCTTATGCACATATAGTTATCTTAATCAACTACGAGCTATCTTCATCGAGTAGATTGGTATCGATAAGACAATGGATGACGTCTGAACACGCACGTAGCAATGTTGCTGTCAACAAAAGGCGATTCGGTTAATGCGAGTATTTTTCAATCTTCGAAAAAGGCGATTCCGCATCGGTAATGGTTTCCAGTAGGACGAAGCAGGCTTGCACGATGACGCAACGAGGACGTACGCGGGGGCGACAATAAAGCGAAAATAAATGCCAATACGATCCAGTGGTATTTTATCATCGGCCGCGAATCCCTCGATGTATTTGTCGCGAATACGAAGTAAATTTATCGCGATGTCGGTCATACGATGAAACCGCGATAGCGTAGTACTTTAGTAGCGAGTTTTGCATAAATTTCCTACACATTAAAAGCTCGCGCACATGTGACGCGGCGGGGTGTTAATCGTACGAATATTTCATGCGTTGGTGGTACTTTTTCCTCCATAAGGTAATGCTGTATTCGTGCCGGAGATATGTACTCGTATGATTGGTGGTTGCGATGCGAAACTCGTATACATTTGCGTGTACGAATTACGGTACGTCGCGCGATTTATCGCCATTCGTTTGCTTACGACGTCGCACTTCCGATATTAATTTTTTTCCTAGGAACAATACCGTAAAAGATGTCAATTTGTACCGCTATTTCAAACGGCAAAAAAAAACCAAGCGACAAAGTAGCCATTGGACGAGATTACGTCGATGGTATCGATTTCAACGGTGAAAAGCTCTGCGCGCAGCTGGACGCTACGTGTACACACCATCACAAGCGCACGTATCGCAACAGACACAGGTACACGATATACACGTGCGCCTCTATACATAAATACCACGTATTTGGTAACCCCTGCTTCGCGATTGCTAATATCGTATTCATATACGATTTCTCGTATTTTCAGACCGTTCTATCATATTTCATGGGCTTTTTAACATAAACGCTCTTCGAGTACGCGACGCCGCCGGCTGAGTTTTTGTCGCTAGATGCAACCTACAGCGATGTAACCTCTTAGACTTCCGTATTACGCGTCGTACTGGCCTTTTATTCTCGATTTTTGAATTTCGGCACGATTTCACCGGTGTAGTCTCGAGTGAAGGGTTTTCACATGGTTTTACGCAGTGTTGCCATGCAGCAAAATGAATAAAAAATATCGAGCAAGTCCAAGTTCTTCGGCATTACTAATTTATAGAACAGAATTATTCAAAATCACGAACAGAACTGAGAGTAAGAGCGACGCGTCCTTTCGCTGATGAAATTTTTTGAAAACCACCCCTTACCCCGCCGCCAATACTTCAAAAAGTAAGTTGTTTGTTAACCTTGGTAATCCTGGTTTCGTCATCAAGTTGCATATTTTAATAAGGCTTTTAATAATTTTTACAACAAATTTAATGTACAGTAAAATTTTCAATTTTTTGTTTTTCAATTTAAAAAATTTGAATATTATTGAGAAAAAAAATGAAATTTCCCATCTTTGAAATAATTGTTGCGTCAGTGCCGACTTGACCGCTTAAATATAAATTTAGTTTTTCACGACAAAAAAAGCAAATTTCTTTTTGGAGAAATTTCATTAATTTTTTTTGTTTTAATGATGAGGAAATTAATATTTTGGGTATTTTTAAATAGTGAAAGTACTTTTTCGGATTCCGAAAATTTTGATCTTCAACCTCACAAGGATCTATCACAAAACGGAATCTATACCATAATTTTTTTTTTGGACGAGGAATACAAAATATTTAGTAAAAAAGGGGAAAGGGGAGGTGAAGCTTTTATACAAAGATATTAACCTCGTTTCAGGTGATTTAAAATAAGCGAAAAATTACAAAAAAATATGCAAAGTAAGTGGCTAAGAACACGATGACGTAGATTCACGTGATCTCAATTTTGCAAGAGTTTTCAACGATGACGTCATTAATTAGGTCTACCCGCGTAATGATCAAGGTCCTGGTGAGGTCATCAATTTTTACCACCGTCTTAGAAACACAACAATGAAAAATTCGTCGATCTATGGGAACAAAATTGATTTCGTTCATTTTTTCATTTCATTTTGTTATTTTTTTAACAAAAAAAATCATTTTAAATTGAGAAAAAAAAACAAAAAAATGGAAAACCTGCTTTTTCTTTTGTTTTTTTTCTTCAAAGTAATCAGCAAAAAAAATGATAAAAAAATAAAAATAAATAACTACAAAATAAATTTATTTATTTTATAACGCTACCGTAGTTTTCTTTTTTGAAAAAAGTGGGTTACATTTAGTTTCTCATTTCATTTCATCACCCTTGATGAGTTCGCGTTAATCATGACGTCATAAAATAGGGTCATCAACGTCATAGCAAATTAAATAACGCCGTCAATTTCCGCTCATTTTTTCCATACCAACACAATATACCAAACGATGACATCAGCAAGAAAAAAATCGCTTCGATGGAGATTTCATTGCTTTAGTATTTCTCACGCAGGTCTCCAAATAGACTCCATTAAACGAAATCCCGTCAAAGATGACGTCATCCATTCCCATGTATATTCTACATATACCTGGTGTCCGAATGATTCGAATTTTTTAACTCATCCTACTGAGAACTTCTGTCCTTGATCGTTGAATGACAATTGACTGTGTTTATTGACATTAATTTGAAGAAATCAATGTTACCAACCGAAATTTTGCGCAAAAATTTCCCAAAAGCTGGATTATAATTGTTTGAATATTTGGTGAAAATAATAAAGTTGTTGATTTACATAAAATAAAAGAGATCTGATGACGTCATTGATAAAATTTCTTCATAGCACAGATAATTCTTCGAATAAATTTTCTTTTTTTTTAAGTATTCTTAAAGGCATCCTCAAAAAGTCATCTCCGATCACATATCACACTCCCCACTCCTCCCCCTTCATCCACCCATCACTAGTAGCAAAATATAGAAATATTAATTGAGTTCACTAAAAATGGAATATTCACGGAATTTTGATTATTTTTGGTAACCTTTTTATATCGTTTTTCCGACACTACTTTCCACCCTCCACGTCCCTTCTTCCTTTTTCTGCCCTTTTTACGACATCATTGTTCAAGGAAAAAAACATCCCCGAAAAATTACTTTTCCCAATCTCGTATTTCGAG
>QBDW01002306.1:0-20958 GCA_003261595.1 Maconellicoccus hirsutus
AAAAAAAAAAAAAAAAAAAAACGAAAAAATACTATTGCGAAATATTCTCTAAACGAGTTGATCCTAAGTTGAACGTATTACGAGGAATTACTTCGATTACCGTAATTACCTTTGTTTACAAATATTTCAACGAAGCGTACCGTATGCTCGAAAAATGACGAAATTCTTATAAATACTGCAAACTTTGTAATTCGAGTAGTTCGTGTAAATATGGATTCCAAATTACTTCAAAATCGGTAAATTTTATTGATTTTTAGCAATTTAACGTATAATCGTGTAATTTAAACATTTACCAGGTAATTTGGTAATTACGGTAAATTACGTAAATATTTGATGATTTACCGGTTTCACATTATTTTCTATTTTGATATCACAATTTTGTTAATTACCACAGAATTACGGTTACATTACTTAGATTCTCATAGTTTATCAATTTATTTATTTGTAGTTTACGAGGAATTGCAAACTTTATAGATTTTCCATATAATTTGGTTATTACAGTTAATTACGGGTGTTATACCAATTTGGTAATTTTTTTTACTTTTTTACTATTTTTTTACAAAGTTTGTAATTTACCGCGTAATTACGGTAACAGCGGTAAATCAGTGCAAATAACTGTAATTACCTGGTAATACGGTAATTTACATGTTACTATCAAGAATATACAGTAATTTGGTAATTTTAGCAATTTACTTTTTATCACTGCAAATACCAAGTTATCTGGTGATTCCAGTAAATGACCGGTATATTACCGTAAATACCGTGTTACATAATTATTTTGGTTATTTACGTATCATTACCAAAATTACTGGATTATACAGTAATTTGTTTTAATCGTGGGTATATTTGGTAATTACGGTAATTTACGTGTAAATACCGTAATTATGTAATAATTCAGTTATCATGGTAATTTTAACGTCACTACCGTAATTCTCTAGTAATTTGGTAAATATTGGTAATTACGCGTAAACAGCTCAATTACCTCATAACTGGGTAATTGTGGTAATTTTCTTGTAATTACCGTAAATATGGTAATTTGCGTTTTATTACGATAAAAACTCGGTAATCGAGTAAATAAGGTGAATTTCATGTACTTTCTTGTCATTACCTTGTAATTCAGTAAGCAAGATTCAGGGCCGGTTTTAAGGGGGGGTTGGGTGTTAAACCCCCCCCCCCCAGAGGTCAAGCTCCACTCGCAATTTTTACCTATTTTAAAACACAACATCACTTTTAGCTATCTCTTCTTTAAAAAAAAAAATTACTCATAATTTATGGAACCTAAACCCCCCCCCCCAACGAACAATCCTAAAACCGGCCCTACAAGATACATAACGGTTTTATGCAAACGTGGAGTAAATACATATTAAATGATCGTTTATGATTTTATAAAGTAAATTTAGTTCTTTTTTTTTTTACAAACTTGGTCAATAATTGCAGTATTTTGTATAAATTATCCATTTGCCCAATGCATGAAAAAGTGAGTTTCCCAATAGCAGTTGAATTTTGAATTTTTACAAATCTACAATTGGTTACTTCTTTCAGTTTCTTGTTTCCTTTTTAATGAGAATGCGAGTGAGACGAAATTACCATTTCCAACAGATACCGCTAATTCCAGCGTATCGTCCGAATATTTCTCGGTTAGTTAATTACGCAAACACACATACCCAAGTTTACGAGCAATAACCGCGAAATTACCGCTTCTCGTAAGATTCGAGTGTAATTTAAATGGCGATTATTTTAAACGAGAGTTTCTATTAAAATATAATTTTTTACGTTTTTAATGACCGAGCTAATGGTCACCATTAAGTTAGTCGATTACTTTTCAAAGTTATTTTTTTATTTTCGGTTGCCCACCATTGTGTAGTAATTACGGTAATTACGAGTCATTAGGCGACTGATGAGAGTTTAAATTTGTATGCAAATTCATCGCCGGTATTTATTTTTCGTCGACGGTTCGCGAGAGTCTTTGTCAAGTCGTCGAACGCTGGTTTTGCATTCGGACGACGCCTTCGGCTAAACGAAACGAATAAAACCGGAAGAAAGCCCGAAAGGTGGGTACGCAGGTAATTACCATTTTTATTAGTAATTCGAGTACTATTAGTTTTTCACAAATAGTCGCTTTTTATAACGGTGAATTGAAGAAGACGCCCGGCGATGATGGTGTACGAAGTGTGGTGCGGTTTAATCGCGATGCTATTTTTCTGCCTGTTTACCTCCTCCCGTCCCCCCTCCACCGGTCGTATTTCAACATACGACAGTTGCACGGTGGAACGGAGCTTGCGTGAGTTTTTTGTTTTTATGCAAATCGCGGTTACAAAATTTTGTTTATACGCGCGAAATTACGGCGAAGGGGTTTATGGGTTTTTCGCCCGTTTCCTCTGCGCGTTCATGAAGATGCGTGTGCAGCTCGTAGCGGATGACCCAATTTCGGCCTCGCTCTAGCGACGGAGCATAATAACAATTCAAATGACTTACATATCGATTTCTTAAGCGGCTGAAATCGTGATTTCGTGTGGCTTATGTAAGCGAGAAAAGTGTGACGTTTTACATGAAATTTGCCGCGCGCAACGCGCAGCGCGTACGCGTCACGCGGTTACTATACGACAGGTCATTGCACTTTGGGCGTTCGATGCTCTTTGTGTGGATAAGGTTTTCATGTACGTATATACGCGTTTTTCGAAGTGTACGTATTACGTACACGCATACGAAACGTTGGAAAAAGTTCGCCGAGGCGCATGCGCACCACCTTTGTATTGACTTAAAAGCATACAGCCGCAGAGCGACGCGGAATATCTTCCACGTGCACGATCTCCTTTTTTATCGCTGAAAATTCTCCTCTCTCTCGAGTTTGTCAAACTGTGAAAAAAACTCGCAAATTAATTCTTTCGTCGGAGCCGAAAAACCATCGTAGGAAGTTACGGGTTTTCTTTGGTAATTTTTTCCATAATTTCTTGGCCTCGTAATGTGAACTTGTAAAATTACGATGCGTCGATGATGCAGATATTTCGTCGTTTGTGTGACGTAATTATACGATTTTCAATTCCACGAAGAATATCGGAATCTCCATTTTGTACGATTGCCGTCGAGTTTTCTTCGAAGTTGTATCCGAGTATTGATTATTTATGCTGAATCGTGTAATGATATCGGTTCATTTGTAGGTATAGATTATGAATTATTACGAGTTTTCGGGAAATTCGCTAGAATTTGAAACTCGATCATGGCGATGTAATTACGCCGACGTGTTTATACTTTTTCCAGAAAAACGATTCGTTTTGAGAAATCCTAACGAGAGAATATCGAACGTGAAATTATTATTATTCGCAGTAATTACTGGGAAGCTAAGGTTGGTGGGGAGCGGGGGGCAGTAGGGAGATGAAGGCATGTAAAATTATCTCAGCGAACTCCCATAAAACCAATAATTCGGTACTCCAACCCCTTCCTCAATCGGCTCTCAAAATAAATAGGCGACTATTTTAAAATTAGTAGTTAAATGATGTCTCATTATTTATGGATCTTAAGTAAAAAAAACGGATTTATTAAAGAATTGATAATAATAAAAATATTCCTGAGGAAATTTCCAATAAATTATGTTACCAATATTTACGTAGAATGCAATTTTAACGAGAAAACACGTTTAAACTTAACGCTTTAAAGCGAATTGTGTGGTTTTTTAATGTATTTGGATCGGAAATCCGAAAAAAATGAATTTATGAAAAAATTGATAAGTAAAAATATTTTAAATAAAATTTTCTATAAATTACGTTATATTAATTATTCACTTGGAACGTAGAATTTATGCGATTTTTGTTTCATCAAAATTAATTTTTTGGGGCATTTTACATTTTTTTCAATTTGTTGTCAAGCAATATTGTAATTCAAAAAAATGAAAAATACTCGTAATTTCTTTATATTTTTTTCAACTGTTTAACAAAAATAAATCAAAATTTTTTTCAAACTCACTTCCCCTCTTCTCTCATTAAAATTATCTCTTTTTATCATTTATTTACTTTTTTCATTATTATTAATATTTAATAAATGGACTTATTTTTAAGATAAGAACATAAAATTGAAGTAAAATCGTTTAATTAATTTTTTTATATGTGTAACTTGCATATCAAAAAATAATTTTTAATAATTTCAAACTTAAAATAGATTTATTTCTAAATTGATACAAAATTGTATAACTAAATCAAAATAATCAAAAAAAAAATGCTGAACGAAGCTTTTGAACTAGAACACATCCAACTCATCCCTTTTCATGCTCATCTTGGAGAAATTTTCAAATAAAAGTGAAGTGCCTGCTTTAAAAAATTTTTACAATTTTGGTCATTGTTAAAATTTTTTTCAGAGTTAACTCAGTACCTTAGAAATAATATGTTGAGCAACAATTTTTCCTCAAATTCGTAGTAAGTATTTCCCAAAAAATCCACGAACGCTTTTTTTTTACATTAAAAATATCGACGATGAGATTGCAACGTTGGGTTCGTATTTTTAAAAAGGTGTTGAGATTGGTGGTGAAGAGAGGGGGAACGCGAGTACCATCTCACGCCTTGAAATTTAAAAATTCGTCAATTTTTCGCAATTTTTGTTATTTTAGAAGGTCCATTGTATATTAGTGACAATTATGAGTAAATATATGATTTCCAAAAATTTTCAATTTTGCACCTTTTCCCCTCTTTATGGCTTACAGGTTGTTCAAAACAAATTAGAAATTACATTTGGGGCAACATTGAACACGCGGGGTTAGTTGTACGAAACAAAATTAGCAGGCGTGTTTGAAAGTAGTGTTAAAAAAAAAACAAAAACAAAAATACTCTCAAAAGGGTTTCCAAATTGACCCCATGCTTCCAAAGTAACCCCAAATGACATTACAAAAGAAGCGATTACTTTTCATAGCATCTGAGCTAGATGTCGTATTCCAAGATACTCGGTATATTTACATATACGCGTCTGCGATGTTATAAATCATTATTAATTATGCATAAAATTACAGGTAAAGCGTATCGTAATAAATTCCGTAATACGACCATTCGTCTCAATTTGTACAAAAAGGTCGGCGAATATTTCACCGGCGCTGCGACGTGTGTAACATCGCAGCACCTTGATTAGCGAATTAAATCGCATATACGGATATTCAAAACGCGTCCAAGAAGGGTTTTTCTTGGTGATACGTGACGTGAGCCTGATACGAAGATCGTTATCAGCGAACGTCGAGAGAACGAGATCTCGTAGGGCTTTTTATAAGAGTCAACGACCTCGGTTCGACGTCGCCGCTGCTACCGTTTCATTTCCAGATATTAAAGACGAATACAACCGCAGCGTGTCATTTCGCGTCCAGTTCAACGTCGATGTGTGCGGTTTCCAAAAGGTGTTTTTTCCGCCAGGTAGACAAGCTACGCACCTTGTGAAGCTCGAGTAGATCGCGAAATTAGAAAGCTCTTGACGCGTCGATTTTCATTAAGGAAATTATATCATGCGACCGAATCAATACCCTTGAAGGTATTGGTCGTTGATTAAATTGGCTTTCGAGAAGGGTTATCGAGCTTGATAAAGTAATTCCTCGAGTATATAGTTTTAAGGGGGAAAAAAATTGATACAAATCCAATAGGCCGCGGGCCGCGTCAGTATTTAGGTCACGAATAGCGTTAGTTTGCGTGGTTGCGCGGCCTCAAAGTGCGAGGGTCACGGTGAAGGGGGAAAATCGATACGCGATCTCGACATGCGTTCACTCTCCGGTCCCTGCCACGGTGCTACGCATTCGCATCGTCCCCGAACATGGCGTCAAAATTCTGTTAACGAATTTTCCAACCAATCCAACGTATCCCGATTGCTATTTTTTGTCGCCTTTTTCCAGCTAGTAAATTTTCGCCCAGTGTGAGGGTTCGCGGGGTATTCCAGCTGAAGGAGATGTTATCGCCGCGTGGTGTGGCGCCTGTCCAGAGTACGTGAAGTTTTTTCCAAAAGTCCTTTCAATTCTGTATATGACCTCGTTTCCAAACAGATCGTAATCCCTTTACGACCTAGATCCGGCGTATACACGAGGGCTACGAAAATCCCGCTCTCGCTTTTTACGACGTAGTTCCACCATTACGGAATTCTATCGGAATTATGTAATTCAGCGAAAAAATTACATTTTTTGGTGCGCGCGCCACGTCGTAACGTTGAATATTTGCCAAAGCGATAATAAAAAAAGGATTTTGAAAAATTCGCCAATATTCAACGTTTTCGCGGTGTTGTAAATAATTAGAAATCTATAAAAAATATTACATTCGTCGTGTAACATTCGACGTATGTTAGTTCTGCTAAATAGCTCGAATAGCCTCGGTTGTTTTGCCAAAGAGGAAATTTTCCTGGGAATTTATCACTTTTTGTATCGTTTTCTCCATTAAGTTACATTGTGTGTAACTCTAAGTCATCTCAATGGTGATTAAGACTGCTTTGTATTCCTCGATGAGCATTGTAGACCATTAGTTCCTTACTCGATACCATGACGTGGGTGTCAAGTGATGGCGAATTGTACACAAACCGCCATCTGCTGTAGATGGAACTCAGCTTAGATGGAGTAATTTGTTTGCAGAACTTGATGATGAGAGATATGGTTTTGGTGGCGTTCTCTGTCGTGTTATTGTTGCAATACCTCGAACTCGACGGCAAATATAAAAATCTGCGAAGCAATGTCATGCAGATTTACTAAAAAAGTGGAAGAGAAATTTGGAAAATGAAGGAAATAGAAGAAAAACGAATCAACACGGCGATCTTTTCCGATCGTTGAACGTTGAACCTCGAACCAGTTCAAGATGACCAAGTTAAATGCCCTTGGACATCCCACCACCTTGTGACCAAATTGTAGAAAATTCTGTGGTAATGTTATATTGATTGAAAAATTCTTATATTGTATAAGTTTGAGGATTTAAATCAAGAAGTGGAAGAAGAGAGGCCGGAGGGGGTTCGAATTCCCGAAAAAGGGATCTTCAAACAGTTAACTAATTTCAAATTACACTTTTTGATGAGATTTGGAAGAAATTTCAAAAGGTTCTACTCAATTACTCTTTAAACAGAATCAAAATTTCGTAAATTTTGCTGAAAAATGAAAAGAATTAATTCTGAACAAAATTATAAAAGAAGAGTAATACAATCTTTTGATTTTTTGTTTTTTTTTTAATAAATGTACGAACCTATTTCAACTTATGTTAATCTTTTTTATCAATTAATTTTAAGCATTTTTCTTATGTATTCAATTTTTTAGTCATTGTTATCAATTGGTTTTTTATTTTTTTTAATTTTTTAAAATATGTTATTTTGTCAGCCATTCTTTATTTCATTAATATTCTCTTTTCTCATAAAAATAAAAAAAATAAAAAATAGCTGCAAACTGCAACCATCGATCTTGCCACAACAGACGATATGATCATTAACCGCTAGAGAGCGTTTCTTACCGAAATTTTTACCTACAAAAATACTGACATTTCATTGGTTGTTACGCATCATGTGTAGGTAACGATGTGCCAATGCGAAGACGTGATGTTTTGATGACCAATCACGTGATTCATCGATACTTGGCACCATGGCATATGGTTTTAGTTTATTTTACTCTATTATTTCTTTATTCGTTTCATCTCATGAGCAAGATGGAAGGTAGTTATGTAAAATACGGATTTAAAAGTTGTTAAAAGTTCAGTAATGCCTTAACGCGTGCGTTTCTTTTATATGAATTATTAAAAAAAGTGGTACGTGTCGAATTTTTAATTCTTAACAAAACATGGTGGTGTAATGCATTCAATAATGCAGTCACAGACACACCAAGTGAACTCCGGTATAATCCTCAAATTAGATGAACCTATCGCAGTTCCAGGTGAGTTTTGTGTTTGTTTTATTTCTTAAAGTAGATACCTCTTACATGTAATTCATTTCAATGTGAAATGTACGCATAAGTTACAGAATGTGTGAGAAGCACACTTCATGCAACGTTCTAACCTGATCTTCTGTGTTACGTTTTAGGTTTGTTGGAACTTGCTCACAGAGAATATCAGGCCGGAGATTATGAAAATTCGGAACGACATTGTATGCATTTATGGCGACAAGATCCTGGAAATACGGGAGTGTTGTTGCTTTTATCGAGCATACACTTCCAGTGTCGAAGGCTGGACAAGTACGTGCTTGAACAGCGTCACGTTCGAATTTATTTTGTAGCATTTATTTACGTATTTGTAATTACAGATCAGCGCATTATAGCGCATTAGCTATTAAAACGAATCCAATGTTAGCCGAAGCATATAGTAATTTGGGAAATGTATATAAAGAGAGGGGCCAGTTACAAGAAGCTTTGGAGAATTACAAACATGCTGTGAGACTGAAACCAGACTTCATTGATGGATATATAAATCTTGCATCGGCGCTAGTCGCAGCTGGTGATATGGAACAAGCTGTTCAAGCTTATGTTACAGCTTTACAGTACAATCCTGTTGGTATTTTAGTTAGACTTGTTTCATTATTTACTTGTTTGTTATTGTTCGCCCTTGCTTACCAGGATTTGTACTGCGTAAGAAGTGATTTAGGGAATTTATTAAAAGCCCTTGGAAGATTGGATGAAGCCAAGGTTCGTTTCATGTTTCATTAGTTAATTACTCGACGTTATGTTTCTCTAGTCGAAAAAATCAACTTTTCAGAGGGGGAGGGGTTGCATTGTTGCGCGGCGCGATGTTTTTACTGCATGCATGCGAGTTGGTTCTTCTTCGGAAATTGTATTTTACGGGAGCAAAGCGAATAAACGTGCATACGAATCGTCGATTTCAGCATAGAATAAATTGATCAATGATAATATACGTATAAATGTGAAGTTTTACAAATAGACGAAAAAATTCGCCGAATGTTCATGTTTTTTGCAGCGAAAATAATGATTTTCCATCTATTCCTTTATTTTTAAACTTAAATACGTGAATATCTTCTTTTCTAGACAGATCGACCATCTTGAAGAATAATTCTATAATAATGGAATGTGGCCGAATCAAGGCATTTGCATGATATGCCTTGGTTTCGACCAGGACGTAGTTGGTTTTATTTTCATTGTAGTCTCTGTTATCACTTTAGAGGTGTTTTTTACTTCACTTACATTTCATAGATTTTAATAGCTTTTTCATCAAATATTCACTGATTTATCCATGCAAATTCACAGGTTCGGTGGAGAATTCTTTGAAGCCGAAATTTGCTTCACCGAAAATCTGATTCCAACAAGTAAATCTTCCTTTTCATTCAATCCCGCTCTCACTCTTTACGACGTTGTTCCACCATCATTGAATTATCTAATTAAGCGAAAAAATTACATTTTTTGTGCGCGCGCCACATCGTAACGTTGAATATTTGCAGATGCGATAATGAAGAAAGGATTTCGAAAAATTCGCCAATATTTAACGTGTTGCAGTGTTGTATATTTTTGGCCCACTTCTGAAAATGATCAACGCTTAAACTTCATCGTTATTGATGAATCGGCGGCCTTTCGGTTTTAGTTTTTGCAATTCAATCTGCGACTCGATAAAATTCCTAGTTGTATTATTTACTTCTAGATCTTCAAAAGAATTGGTGATGTTTAGGGCTATTTTTAGTTTAACTTTGTAATTTATATTTTTGGCGAGCAGAAGTCTGCCTGCTTTTTTGAACTGATTGCTGCGTACAATTTCCTTTCGTGAAGATGTAAGTTTTGCTACCTGATTACTCCAATGGAGCGAAGAATCAGTAATTATTTTCCGAAATGTAAATTAAAGGCGGTAACCGAATAAGCAGGCTGATTCTGCTTTTTTGTCCAAAAAAATTGAAATTAAGTAGGTATTTGGGTACAGTTGAGATACGTTCATGGCCAAAATTTCAGACTCGTACAATCACCCCTTTTTGAGTAAAAAATTCCTAATTGAAAAACATACCAGAATTTTTTTCCTAAAAATTTGAAGAGGGGGAAGGTTATAATTTTAGTATGTAGTAGATCTTTATGTACGGCTTATGCCCAAAAATCAGCAACTCCCTCCTGTCATTTTACTCCCACCAAAATACGTTTCTTGACTTATAACTTCCAATTTAACCATGACCCCGATGAGTAAAAATTTTGAAAATTCGGGTCCAAGTGCCCTATTGACTCCCAAATAATTTTTTCCAAAATTTTCACTCAGCTGTATCAAGTTGAAAAGTAATGAATTCAACCGCGCGCGCGGTCACCTGTATTTCCCACTAAGCAGTAGCGCGTCGTTCGTAACAACGGGCGACGCGCAGCGTTAGGCACGTTGCATGAAACGACAAGGTATGTCGTTTCACGTAATGACGTAACAACGTGCCTGATGCGATCGCGCGTTGTTACGAACGGCGCGCTACTGCTCAGTGGGAAGTGCAGGCGACCGTGCGCGCGCTTGAATTCATTACTTTAACAATTTTTTTCTTGAAATCTACCAATTTTTGGGTCTTTGACTACATAACGTGTTTTATTATAAATAGTTTGAAGATGATTTTGCGATTTTTTTCGAATTGAAAAATTCGATTTTTGTGCGTTTTTTCAGTTTTTTACCATGATTTTCTTGAGTGAAAATTTTGAAAAAAATTGTCTATTATTGAAGGGCTTAATAGAGCACTTAGGCCCGATGTTTCAGAATTTTCACTCAGAGGGGTCGTAGTTAAATTAGAAAAGACAAGTTAAGAAACATATTCTGGTGGGGGTAAAACGATAGGAGGGGTGGTCAATTTTTGTGTATAGGCCGTACATAAAGATCTACTTTTTACCAAAATTTTAACCTCCCCCTCTCACCTTTTTTGAGAAAGAAATTCCCATCTGTGTTTCAATTAGGAATTTTTTTCATGACAAGACGTGGGGGTAGGAACGTATCTTGACTGTTCCTAACTACATATGTATAATACTTTAAATATCCCCAAATAATTCTACCATTTTTTTTTGAAAAACTTCCCGGGCCCATGTTAATCTAAACTGTGTTCTATGTATCTGTATCTTCCAAACTGGTCCCTAGAATTATGTTGGCTTCACTTTAGCTCTTATACGATACAGCGGTCCATATTATTATATCTCCCCCCCCTCGAAATTGACCATAACAAACGGAGTGATATTGATAATTTCACGCATCTTGCTTATAGACACTACACCCAAGTTAAAACATCCAACTGAAGATAGAGGGGAAAGGTGATGGTAGCTTCACGCTGAGTTGGGATATTTGCTTGTGCTGGGTGCTCTCCGCAGCGCTGCAGTCGTGTTTTTAAACATTGCATTACGTTATCAAACGCGTTTTGGCATGGTGGGGTTGAGTGGGGTTTAAGAAAACCGTTCAATTCAAAACGTTTCATGTAGATGGCGCTCGTCGGATTGCGGACATGCGGTTTTTCTGCATTGTCAGTTAGAAAAATCCGACTACTGCGCCCTCTAAACCACCCCGCGTGAGCAATTGTCCCCACTCACGAAATTCCGGCAATATGGCAGATAGTTGGATGTTTTAACTTAGACCGAGTGTCTAATCTTGCTTAATAAACGTAAACGAAACCACATCATCGCATTGATTGGTTTGTCATAAGGTAAGGTTGAGCGGGGAGGTGGTGAACAAAAATTTATAACTTCAGATGTGCGTTTTCCGTCACTTTGCTCCCTGTAAATGTCATGATGTATTTTGCGCGCGTAGTTGTGGATTTTCCACTTTTCCGAAGAACGTATTGCGCGATGCTTCATGATGAATGTGAGTCCAATGTGGAAATCATTTATCAGGGAGCATGTCTGTGTTTGGCGCGATTTACCTACAAAAATTCTCAATTTTTAAAAGTTTTTTTGTTTGCCACATCAAGATGACGCTGGGAATCCGCACATGTGTACCATTTACGGATCGAAACATACAATTCTATGTACTAGTACAGTCGCATATCCCAGGTAAAATTCGTCAAATCCAAGTCGTAGGGTTTTTCCAATCCTTCGATTTTTTTTTTAAAGTAGCATGTTATGAAATTTTTCACGTTGTATTGTACGTGTTTAGTTTTAAATTTTGCGCGCGTTTTTTTTTTCTTCAAATAATGTACATATAGCTGTACTAATTATAAAAAATTGCGCGTTATGATGTAAGCGTTGAGGAACATTATTGGCGCGAATGTATAAAATCCGAGAATAATCAAAACTAATGTTGGAATTTGGGGTGGTGTTGTTTCAGGCGTGTTATTTAAAAGCCATCGAAACCAGACCGGATTTCGCGGTGGCGTGGAGCAATCTTGGGTGCGTTTTCAACGCCCAAGGTGAAATTTGGCTGGCTATTCATCATTTTGAAAAAGCTGTCGCCTTGGATCCGAACTTCTTGGATGCTTATATCAATCTCGGAAACGTCTTAAAAGAATCAAGAATATTTGACAGGTCGGTGGAAATTTTTTACGTGGTGATCGACTGATCGTATATCGCGATAGTGTTAAGTCGAGTATTGAAAATTCGGTCGCCGAAGTTTGAAGGTATTTTGCCAATAGGCGGGTTAAGTAGCTTTTTTTTATGAATCAATGGACTCGCCATCGTCATAGCAACGGTGGCTGTTAATATTATTATTTTCCTTTCGTCTATTCGATCGTTGGCGTGTGTTGGTGCGTTGATATTTGACGATTTAGGCAGCCGCCTGTTGCGTTGATATAGACTCGCGAATCGTAATTGCGTTATAAGGTGTTTTTTTTTGATATTATATACGTGTATCAATCGTATTACCGAGTAGATCGACCATTTTTTTACCCCCCCCCCGCTCCCCTCGGTAATCTTGTGTAATCAATTTAAGAACGATGCAATGAAATACCTTTGCGTTGACCATTTTTTACCCCCCCCCCACTCCGCTCCCCTCAGTAATCTTGTGTAATCAACTTAAGAACGATGCAATGAAATACCTTTGCGTTGTGATTTATTTTGAAAAATCAATATTTTGCGATATAGAAATAAGTACTCAACTTCATATAATGCGAACGCAAAATATTCTGCAATCATCGTACTCGAAGCTACCTTTGGCTGTGTATACGAATTACACGATATTCATGAAATATCATGTTGATTGAAAGTGTATATCAATGCCCCACGTGTGCAAAAGGCTTGCACATGATTTGTTGCATAGCTTGCATCGGCATAAAATGCAGTCCACGGCCGGTTATCTCATATGGACCAATAAATACTTTAGTTTTAGTTCACCGGCATGACACCATCAGCGCCACTATTTTTAACGAATAAAATATTTTTGGCTGTTAGCTACCGTTTCCATTTTCTTCATCTTAGAAAATGATGTTGTTTTCAGTGTTACAGAGCAGGGGAGAGCAGAAGGTAAGGACGGGTCACATTTTGGGAAAATAATAAACAGAACATGCGACAGTGGCGCTAATTGACTGCGGTGTCATGCCTGCGAACTAAATAAATTCCACATATTAAAAAAAACTCTGCTCAAAAATTTTACATTGAGATGCTTATCTATTTTAAACGAAGTTTATTATATATTCTTTGATGCGGTCATTTTTCGCGTGGATTGATTTTGCGATAAATTTCGCAATATTGTGTAATTTAAGGAATTTCTATGATTATGTTCTCGAATCCCTGTTGCAATCGCGATATACTCGATGCTACCTTTAGCCATGTACATGATGTCCCTGGAATGATATGTTGATTGAAATTGTACGTATATCAATGCCCCACGTGTAAAATGGGCTCGCACATAATTTGTTGCGTCGCTTGCATCAGCATAAAAATGCTAATCGATGGTACCTGGTTTTCCGCATTTCTGCGAATTTTTTCACATTTTATAATGAAGTGTCGTCGAAGTAGCAGCTTTTACGTTCGAATTTTTCAGTCTGGTTCAATAACTGGTGCTTTTCCAAAGCGGAAAAATGTGAAAATTATTGACAGAATGCATGAATTATTGTAGTTTTAAAAAGAATATTTATCGTTGATATTCGTAACGACCTTGGCGTGTAATTTTCAAGGTCGATTTCTTCCTGATGAGAAACTCCGTGAGTTATCCCATTGAAAAATCGTTCATTCTTAAATGACTGGCATTTGGCAATTTTTTATGAATTGGCAGCACTGACGAAATATACGATACGAAGTTACATAGTATTTTTTATGTAATTACGAATTGACGGTTTTAAATTTGATTCTTTTAAAATACAGATATAGGTTCAAGGTCACGAAAAGCGGAACAGTTCATTGACCTAATTGTAAAATTCTCAGCATTTAGGTCTATATGGGGTGGTATGTTTTTATGTATTATTTCGAAGGTTGTTTTTGAAGAATACCCCCTGCGGTAAGGGTTCAAAATTAATATATTGGTCACCTGAGCCCATCGATTTAATTCTATTTACATAGTGGTAGGTGTACTTGATAAAAATAACCAATTGTTTCCTTTTAATTTATACTAATTTTGGCGGTCATTTTTTTATTTAGAATTTCGATTTAAAAAACAGATTTTCTTTTAATTCGTAATTTTTTCCGTTAATAATCTTACCTCGTTAGAAGGGGGGCCTCCAGTTGAGGCGTTGGTGAAAATTCAAAACTCAGTGAATTGCAGTTTGTAGTGAAAAAGTATGCGGTGATTTTTCAACAAAAAAAAAAAAATCCGTTAAATACCCAAAAAGGGATAGAAAACGCCAAAATTGCGTTGGCTTTTCGGCAATCTAAGTTGTACTTTTTTTTTCGGGGCTATTATTTGTACTCGGACAGGAGAGTTGTCGTCGACGATGGCGCTTGCGATAAAGAAACACGTATACCCGTGTACGCGATGGCTGCGGCCGAAAGCGTTACCTCGGCCGGAGGTGAGGACGTCGAGGAGGCGGTGGCCCGCAACGTGGCGACGATTTTCGACGTTTCGACGCGGCACGAGGAGGCGCTCGGTGACGGTGGCGGCGAGATACGCACGCGCGCACGTTGCGACCCGGCACATTCGGGTCGGTGCGCGAGCCTCCCCTCGAAAATTTGTATCACCTCGCCGGTTAGTCGTCTTCGTATGGTGAAACTTGTCTTTGCGGCGTCTGTAGTCGTTAAGTCGCGCTAATCGCGGTTACGTTTTTGTTCGATACGTGGAAATTCGCTGCGGCATCGGGAATTACGTATTTCGCCGGCGGTGGTTCACTGGTTCGGCGATCCGTCGCGGTGGTGGAGTGCTCTCGGGCGATGATGGATGCGTAGTGGATGTAAGGATTGGCGATCGAGTCGATGATCGATGATCTTCATCTGTCGAGGATTACCGAAACGTTGAGAGGATTAGAGGAATTTGAACGGGATGCCGTGGTACTCCGAATCGAGTCTTTTTTTTATTTTTATTTTGAATCAATGGACTCGCTATCGTCATAGCAACGGTAGCTGCTAATATTAATATTTTCGTTTCGTCTAGTTGGTTTGCGTGTGTACGCGCGTTATTATATATTCGGAGGTTATTTAGGCAGCTGCCTGTTGCGTTGACAGTCGACTTGGCGTATTTGTCGGTGGTTCGTGGTACTCGTGAAGCTCGCGGCGATGACGCGGTATGATGTGTCGCGTATATCGGTGAATTTACCATTCGAGTGATCGCAGGTGCGAACAGGAGCACGCCGGTGGTAGATGGTGACGACGTTGATTGGCATTCGGTCGAAGGTGCGATGTTACGGTGAAAGGTGCGTCGATGATTGGATGCGCGATATGAAGGATCTTCGCGAGGAAGCATATCATAGGCGGTCGGACGGCACGTGCTGAGAAGTACGCGGTGGTGCGATGACTTTGGGTGTTCTGCGTATCTTAGCGTATTGGTATTATTGCTGTTTTGCGGATATTAGCGGTCGTCTGGTCGTGATATTGCCGAAAATGGATTACCAGTGTATTATCGTCTACACGGTGATCACCATATTGCCGCCGAGATACGATTGCGATGATCGCGCCAGCAGGAGTAGTTGTTTCGGGTGTATTAAACGTACCATTAAGAGGTAGGTGGTGTTTGTTCGGATGAAAACAAATCGAGAGTTGGGTGCTTGGAGTGATTAGGGGAGATTAAAAGATTCCATTGTCCATTTTCCCATAATTTTACCTAATTGTAGGATTTTTTTCGAATTTTCCAATTCATCTTCCAAAATTTTAAAGCGAGTGTGTGATTTTTTTTGGGGAAGGTGGAAATAGTGTATTTGGATTATCCGTTTTTTTCATAATTTTACATGATTGAAAGGATTTTTTGGAATTTTCAATTTCAACTTCTGAAATTTTAAAGCTAGTAATTGATTTTTTAGGGAATAGGGATAGAACGATTCCATTTAAATTGCAATTTTCCTTATGATTTTACATAATTGAAGGCATTTTTTAGAATTTTTAATTATATATAATTATATATATGAAATCGAAATTGAGTATTTCAAAAACTTGAGTTATTCTGATATGCATTAGTAAATTAAAAACTATATTGCGGAATGGAAACCTCGACATTAAATGATGCCAACTAAAAATATTGTACGGAAATCCTTTAAAAGGGCGTACTTCGTCTTCTGAAATTTTAGAGCGAGTGATCAATTTTTTAAAGAAAAGTGAAAAAATTTCATTTAAATTGTCCAATTTTTTCCATGATTTTACATGATTGATGAAATTTTTTGGAATTTTTCACGTTGTCTTCTAAAAACACGAAGTTGGTTACTGATTTTTTAGTTGAAGGGGGGGGGCGAAGTGAAAATATTTCATTTAAAGTGTCATTTTTTTCCTTAATTTTTCATAGTTGAAAAAATTTTTTTGGAATTTTTCATTTCATCTTCTGAAATTATAAAGCCAGTAATTAATTTTTTAGGGGTTGGTGGTGAAAATATTTCATTTGAATTGTCTATTTTTTCTGTAATTCTACATCATGAAAGAAATTTTTTGCAATTTTCCAATTCATTTTCTAAAATTTTATAGCGAGTGAATGATTGAAATATTCCTTTTGAATTATCCTCTTTTTCGATAATTTTACATAATTGAAAGAATTTTTTGGAATTTTCCATTTCAACTTCTGAAATTTTATTTAGTGTGATTGATTTTTTTTAGGTAATAGTGAAAATATTCCATTTGAATTATTCATTTTTTTCACAATTGTATACGATTGAAGAGATTTTTTGGAATTTTTTCATTTCATCTTGTAAAAATTCGAGGCGAATAAATAATATTTTCAATGTGAGGGGTGAGGGGGGAGAAATAGAAAAATAAAATTTTGTTGAATGGTTTTGTTAGTCTTAGGAACTCTGGGATTGGAAAATTTCAAATAGAAATTTCAAATAGTTTGGAAAAGAAACTCACTCCAAGATGAAGAGAAAAGTTAATTAAATTATTGATTTTTCTAATAAAATTTCCTCCTTAATGGTTAATTAATAAAACAACAATTTTAATTTATGTACATGGCAAATATTATTCAGAGATGATTCATTTTTCAAAGGTCTGGATTATTATTAAATCAAAACGTATTGCATAATTTAGTATAAAGGTAGTGAAAAAGTAGCAATTAAAAAAAAAATCTGTGAGATACTCCGAATTATTCAAATTTCCGGAAAATTCCAGCCGACCTTTTTCAGAGTAATTTTCCTGATTAGCTTTTTTGTAGAGAGAGAAGAAAGCCGAATTTTTAAGAAACTGTCGTACATCTTCGACGAAATTTTCCTAAATGGGGCATCTCGAATCCGAATTTCCTCTATGTCGAGTCGTTTTTTGAAGCCTCCAGTGTAATTTCAATTTTCTGCAGAATTTTTCAAATGACCCAATAATCGTCTTTCTATGACAGGCTGCTGGAAAATTCCGCTTCGCTTATTTTCAATTGCCTCGATTTAATTTTTTCCTCTTTTCAATCACATTGCACCTATGACCTGGCTACTGCGAGAGTAATTTTCTCGTGAATTTTTTCAAAATAGAAAAATATCTAAATTCAAGAAATAATCTTTGAGATGAATAATCCATCTTCAGCGTTGGGTTTTCAGTCGCCTAATCATGACGTATACGAGCTCATCCGAGAGCATTTTTTCCACTTGCGATTTCCACTAAAAAATGTCGGTATTGCGACCAAAAAACGGCGAATTACGAAATTACTCCTCGGATGATTCGATGCCGCATCTATCACCGCATCCTCCGAAAATCATCTCCACTGTTACTTATTTATCAGATTAAAAAGCCACGAGGGTGAAAGAAATGCGAAAAAACTGTCGATATACGTGACAAAACCTCTCAATCTATCACACACACTTCGGCGAATTTCAAGATAACCGGCGTTTTTTTTCCCCTAATAAATACGTAACACGATGTCGGGAAAACGAAGAAAAAAAACGAGATGAAATTGTATCTGGTTTTTTTCCTTCCAATTTTCGCTTACGAAAGAAATTTCGACGTAATCGAAACGAAGAATTGGGTTCGCATCGACGTAGCGATGAAAATTTTCCAAGTGCGAATTCACTCGTGATTTTCCCCAAAACTGCCGAGAGTGGAAATGGACCTAGACCCGTAGAGAATATTTTTGGAGTTTTTTTTTTGTAATTTTAACGTACAAAATTTGGAAAAATTACCAAATAACATGAACGTTTCTGCGGGCTTCGAGAAAAGTCTGGTTCTGAGTGGTGCCGATCAGAATTAATCAAAATTTCTCATTTTCAATATTACAAAAATATTTAGTCGAGCTATTTTTGATAAAAAAATTTTGAATAATAAAAAAATATTCAAAATTTTTCAACTTCGTGATAATGAGCAGTCCGTTTGACTCATTGAATTTTTTTTTTTTAATCAAAAATGGCTCAATTAAATATTCTTCAATAAAATGGAAAAAAATTTGCATTGTAATCCCCCAAGCCGCCGCTGCGTTCGAAGCTATAAAACGTATGTTTTCCGTAATGTCGAGAAAAAAAAAAGGACGAACCTTAGAGATAAGTTGTAAACAGCAGGCGTACACAGCAGCTAAATTGACCTCGTTAGATATTTTCAGAGACCGGACATCTTCACCCTATTCTTTTCTTCATACAACGATCAACAGTTAAACGTTAGATGACGGATAGGGACAAGGAGGGCAGGGGCAGGGGATACGGCAAAAAGCTCGTTTAAATTTACTACATCGTAGCTTCTGTTGATAAATGTGCGGACATTTCTCCTGCCTTCTTTTTTGTTGCAACCATCATGCCTCGTTCATCCTTCGTCGAAGCCCGGTTTACGAATTCGTTCACGTGTAATTAATGAGCCGGCTCAACATACAAAGGTGGTCTTTGAAAATACTAAATCTCTGTGCAAAAGTACTCCCGTGTCGAATGGGAAATTCGAATGTATCGATGCTGAACGCGGAAAACAACCTTTGGCGAGCTTTAACTGCAGTCGAAATACCTCGAGGATTTTTTCCAATATCCTGAAATCGGCTCTAAGGGCGAACTCGGTACTCGTAGACTCGTCGCGGTCATTGCGATCAAGGCGTCGTCATTGGCGGTTACGATGTTGTAATGATTTTACGCGAAGTAAATAGCGTGATACGTCATCGGGGCGTTATTTGCGAAGTTTCATTTCAAACGATTGTTGATTGGCGTAGGCGTTTTTACGTCTTTGTTTTTCCTTATTTTTCCTCTCCTTTTTTTCTTCGCGTCGAACATAGTGCGTGTGGTTGCCGCTAAAAGGGTATACGGTTTGCTGTTGTTCGGAGCTTGTATTGTTCGACCTAATTTGACGCGAATACAAATTATAATTATGGTTCGACGTTTTCAGCGTTGTTGTTTGTATTGAGTTTAACGCCGGAGTTGTAAAAGCGACGGGTTTATTTTTACCAGCGCTGTGTATTTGGTCCATCTCCCTCCTCCTCTGGCAGTATCGCAAAACTGTTCTAATTTGAATTTACGCGATGTCTGGTGAAGAAAATAGTGATTTTGAGAATCGATAGAGGGTGTGTAGCAGGTGGCGAAAGTAGTGGAGAAATAGTGGTTTTGGAAATAGGTTATGAAAGTTATGAAAAAATAGGGAATTTTGTTAAAAAGTAGTGCAAGAAGTGAAAACCCAAGGACGCGAAATACATTTAAAAGAAAACCAAAATTGTTCATTTTTGATAAATATTGGCAATTTTTTATGAATTGGCAGCACTGACGGAATATGTGACATTTATATTTTTTAATTAGTACATGATGCGTTTATTTTTTTACGATTTTAATTTGATTTCTTTTTAAATTCAGATTTTTTTTGTAATGTGGAATTTGACCTTGGAGGAAAGAGGAGCTAATGCAGTTGAGAGGTTTTTTCAAAATTTGGTAAAAAAGTAGTGATTTTTCAAAAAATAAAACCGTTGATACCTTGATTGAGGAATTCCACCTTGAAAAGTACAAAAATTTTCAAATTCTAAGGTAAAAATTAATAAGAAATTTCAAAATGAAAATTTTGTCCACTTTTACCCCACCTAAAATAATATTAAATTTTTGGGTCATTTTCACGGGGCGAAAGTGAACAAGAAATTATTTCATGGCCTTTTACCCCAATTGAAGTGATATAAAGGTGGTGATAATAAACAAAAAGTAAATAATTTCATGCCCATTTTTACCCCACTTAAAATTTTTCAAATCGATTTTCATGGGGTAAAAATGAACAAGAAATTATTCACATTTCACATCCATTTTTACCCCCACTTAAAACGAAATTTTTCTAATCGATTTTCGTGGGGTGAAAATGAACAAAAGATTTGAAAATGAAAATTTTGTCCACTTTTACCCCACCTAAAATATCAAATTTTCAGGTTATTTTCACGGGGCGAAAGTGAACAAGAAATTATTTCATGGCCTTCAATTGAAGTTATATAAAGGGGGTGAAAATAAACAAAAAGTAAACAATTTCATGCCCATTTTTAACTCACTTAAAATTTTTTAAATATATTTTCATGGGGTGAAAATGAACAAGAAATTATTCAAAATTTTACGTCCATTTTTACCCCCACTTAAAACGAAACGAAATTTTTCAAATCGATTTTCGTGGGGTGAAAATGAACAAAAAATTTGAAAATG
>QBDW01002307.1:0-20557 GCA_003261595.1 Maconellicoccus hirsutus
TCCTCCTCCTTATCGTCGTCACCATCATCATCGTCATCAACGTCGTCATCATCTGCGTTATCATCCTTCTTCTTCTTCGCTATTGATAAGTATACGTATCTTTGTGTCTTTCGTCTCAACGATCTGATCCACTATGGGGGTAACAGGTATCTAACTAGTAACTAACGTTACCGTTACCAGACCACATTCCCCTTATCACCAATCCATCGCTTTTACGTATTACCACTAATACTCGCACTGTACGCAACCGACGCGACGATGCTGCCGTTGTAGTTGACGTCTACGCTATCATTGCTGCGCGGAGCTATTCTTTTTATTTCTCTTTCTTCTCCTTTTCCCGCTTCTGCCACCTTCCTCATTATCATCGTCGTCGTTGCTCTCGTACTAAGAAGAGAAAAAGTAATTTATGTACATTTGATCAATACTTACAGAATTAGGACTAGTAAGCAACCATCTCCCCGAGAATCACCCCTCTTTTCAACACGCGTACGTATAAGTTCCTTTTTCTCCTCTGCTCGTGGCTTCAGTTTACATATTTTTTTCATTCTTCTATTTCTATTTCTCCAGAAAAATATTCCGATCCCTCTTTTTAATTTTGTTCTCCTTTTTCATTTACCTATCTTCTCTCCCCATTTATATTTTTTACCTTTTTTTGATAGTCATTACTCATTAGATATTGCAGCAATATTGCTTTTTTCAAGGGTTGGAAAAAATTTAATCGACAATAGTTTTCGTTTTCAATCAGGGCCGGTTTTAAGGGGGGGGTTTTGGGTGTTAAACCCCCCCAAGAGGTCAAGCTTCACTCGTAATTTTTACCTAATTTAAAACACAACATCACTTTTAGTTATCTCTTCTTTATAGAAAAAAAAATTACTCATAATTTATGGAACCTAAACCCCCCCCAACAAACAATCCTAAAACCGGCCCTGTTTTCAATCTTAAGAATCTATCGGTAGGTAGCTACTAGCTAGGTACTAGGTAGCTTAACTTCGTACAAAGGATAACGATTTTTATCAAAATGTGAAATACGAACAAAAAATTTGCAAAATTCAAGATTATTAAACGGAAAAGAATTTTTGGTCACCATTTTCACAAAAATTTACCACTCTTGCTTCGTTCTAGCAGAACATCGTTTTTCAATTGGGGAATTTCTGCCTTAATGATACAAAATAGGTATAAATACACTTTGTATTCTCAAGAGTAGTAGGTAGGTAGGTAGGTAGGTAGGTACGAATTTTTTTTTCAAGTTATTGCGAAATCATTTTTAAAAGAATGGAGGCAAGAACTCGTTTTTCTTTTCAATCGACTACTCGGGTTTCAAAACGCCTCTATCTGGTACCTTACCTACTACCTACTACTTACTACCTACTACCTAGACCTACTGCGTGGTACTTATCTTTCTTCGGCTTAATTAGTTTATTACTGATTAGGTATCTAGTGCTAAAATACTCGTATTTAAAAATCGAAAAAATGAGAAAGACACTCTAGAAAATTGTGTGAACGGAGCGAGGGCGAATACTTTCATATTTTGATACGAAAATGAATAATTTTCATCAATAGTGCTATAGTGGTTCATCTGTAATCTATTATACGTATGTACAGTACAATCCACGTGATGTAAAAATGAGCTTTCGCGTGTACAATCATAAATGGAAAAAATGTTGAAATTTTCGATTTTTTTAATAGAGATATTTTTTTTTTTTGTGCGAGTACTTACAATTTTTTAGATATACTTCAAGTAGTAAATTAAGCCATTCTAGAAGTACCGCGTTAAAAAAAAATATGGTTTCAAAATTAACTAAAACGGTAGCGTTCAACTTTGAAAGGTGCCTCCCCGAAAAAAGGGTAGGTAGGCAAAACTTGTTTTATGCGATGACAACGGACAACGGTACTACTCGTACTCGTAGGTAGAGGTACTTTTGTTCGATCTTTATTCGATGGTGTAACGACCATTTGCCACTTGCCGTTTGCCGTTTGTACAATCCTTTAACAGTAACAGTATCCTCCGCACCTCCGCACCGACTGATTAATTATTTTGAACGAGACAGACTGTTCACAAATATTGACCATTCATCCTTTGTTTACGTGTGTCAGATAAACGATAATGAACGTTGACCGTTTCTGTGTGCCACGACCCGCTCCTGTCGTCCTGTCACAAAATTTTCCCAACATACCTCTGTCAGTTTGCAATTTTTTTTTTTGATTTTTGATTTTCATAGTTGGATGCTGATGTTGAATCAGACGTTTTTCTTTCGAATAGAAGGTACATTTAGCGCAATCGGTTGCGCTTTAAAATTAAAAAAATGTCAATTTACTCGTATTAGTTACCTATTGCTAGTTTTTGATTCTTAAAAAAAATGTAATCACGTGAATTGTGATAAAAGAGGGATGTATGTGTATGGCGAAGGGGAGAGAGAGTGAGAGGAGAGAATGTGGATGAAACAATACGTATGAAAGCGTACGTCCTTCACAAAAAGGTGCTAGAGGGGCTCTATCGTGAAAGAATGTAAAACTCAAAAATTGAACTCTACGATAACGAAAACGAAAACGAAAACGAAAATGAAAACTCTCGTACGAGTGAAATATTTTAAAGGTAGGCCTAGGTACAGTTGTACTGTACTAATTAATTCAATCGTTCTATTCGATGGAAATAGTCCAATCTACCCTCTGAGGTATTCACGCGTTGGCAACTCAACCATCCTCAAACATAAAAAGCGTAAATTTCAGCGATTCATTCGAATTGCGCTTTTTATTCTTTCAAAATTAAAATTTTACACACATAATTACGTAAATACGCGTACTCGACTAGCGGGTTACTTACGTGGTAATTGGTAATTATGTGTAATGGGTTCGTAGCTACAGCTAACGCCTACAATAGGTAAATATTTTATTCATTGTTCGTATACGAACCTTCTATGCAATTATTTTGTATTCTTAATTACCTATACCTAGTACCTCGCCTATCTGCTACCTGCTACCTCCTACCATCCTACCATCCTACCATCCTACCGTCCTACCGTCCTACCTACCAATCGGCGTGCGTACCGCGTACTGCGTCTAACTTTAATTTCACTACGTGTGCTTACAATAAATTAAACATGTTGCTAAATCATTAGTTTATTGAAAACGGCTCGCGAGTACAAGCAAAAGCAGAAGCAGCTAAGTGCTCACATCTCTCGTCTCTAGTCTTTGGTCTGTAATCTGTACTCTGTAGACGTCTACGAATACATTTTAGGTGTTAAAGGCAACTCGTCGCCAGAAAATACATAGTTTCTCTATGTCTATGTGCTAATTAACATCTGCAGTATGTCCAGTCGGTTTTGCGCTTTTGCCACTCCTAAACGCAAAAATTTCCTCTACGTTAACGAATTTCATATTTCAATTTGAATAAACATTGCTTTAGACGGCTGATTCGTGTTTTTCATCAATTAGGCCTACATAGGTAAAAAGTTCACCTATGAGTAAGTATAAGTAAGTACACGCGTGCGTGCGTGCCCGCGTACGTAGCTACGTACTCGTATATTCACTTACTCGTACAGTATGTGATATCTAGGTAGTAGGTAGGTAGCCTACGAGTATATCTACTACGTATCTAATATCTACCTCGATATAATTTACATTTCAGCCGCGTCGTTATCTTCGATCGATGGATCGATCGCGTTCTTCGTTAAAACTTTATTTTAATTTTCAAGTACTCGTACTAACACTGAGTTGAAATTTGTTCACGAGTAGGAGTAAAAGAGTCTTACGTGTCCGCGTCGAGAAATACGGTATTAAGATCAGCGATCAGCGATTAGCCGCACATGCAACCAGTGAGTTTGAGTACGAGTATAAACAATAAGGTAATATTTTAATTAAATCAAAAGTGTTCGATAACTTACCGATAGAAGGCGGCGGTGGCATACGAAAATGCGCCATCATGTTGCATTCGCAATTGTGCGAAATCGAAAAAAAAAAAAAAAACTAACAACAAACTTAGATATAAATTGAAAAAAAAAAAAATAAACAGATGAACAGAAAAATAAACGAATGCGAAAATTAATAGATATTAGGCTTGATTCAACAGGTTGCACATCGAAACCGACGAAACGTAACGAGACGAAATGAAAAATGAAAAATGCAAAATGAAAAACGAAAAACGAAAAACGAAAAACCAAGATTTAAAAGGTACGCGTGAAATGAGTAGAATTAATAACGAATAAAAATTTGTGGTCTTCGCTATATTTTATTCGGAGTAGTATTTTAGTCTTTTAGTCGATTGATTGAAAAATGGACTAGACAGTTCGTATAGCGCGGCAGCGATTCGAAGCAATCATTTTACACGAACGATTACCGATCAAATGGCACAACCAAACTGTCGTTTAGTCTGCAGTCTTGAAAGGTTGTACCGCTAATTCCGAGTTCTTACTCGACAGTTGAATTTGCGGTGCGAACCGGTCCATCCCGCCCGTCGATTCACGCAAGTACCGCCTCATTAGTGCGAGTTGGTATAGCTATATTGTGTAGTATTACGTATGTAGGTAGAGGTACTAGGTAATAGACACTAGGCAAGGTACATTTACGTATGTACGAAATACAGATACAGGTAACGGGTAGCGGGTAGCGGGTAGCGGGTAGCGGATATATTAGGCCTAGCTAAGTACACACATATACTGAGTGGCATCTCAAGCACTAAGCAGTAGCTCAGCAGCTAGTAGCTAGTAGCGCCTGCCTATTGGTTAATACTTAGCTATCAGATAATATTTGACAATAAATTAAATACACGTAGAGCAGTACCGCGTGTACGTGTACGTGCACGTGCACGTCTGTACTTATTCCTGCGAGTATTACCTGCCTAGCTTAGGCTACCTGGTACCAAGTTAGCAACCTTATACTTAAGTACTAAGTACCAAGTACCCAGTACCTAGCTAGCTAGTAGCTACCTGTACCTACCTCTAAAATGTAAACGTATGCACCAGTTACCATCGCGGTCGCGTCGCCGCGCCATCAAGCCGGTATACTACGAGTAGGCCTACATGATAATGTACCGTACGTATATTGTATACGAGTATTGTATGTGCGTAGGCCTACCATAGTACATAGTACATAGTACATAGTACATACTACATAGCTGGTTAGCTATACATATATTCTGCGTCCTTGTCCTTACTACTTATGTACGTAGCCTAGTTTCTTAAAAACAAACCTTAGAAGTTTTTTCAAGATTACATACAACTCGCACTTGCGTGTAATACAGGTGACGAATTATCTAACATTTTCATTTATACATTTACACACTGTACATAATACATATGTACAATTGTACAGTGTCGTGCACTGGAGTGCAGCTGGTGGTGGTACCGGGTTGTTCGATTGATTCGGGTACCTCGTTCGTTTGCTTTTACGACTAAATAGTAAATGAACTACAATTTTTCTCATTTCGAAGCGCAAAATTTATTTTGCGAGAGGATCACAAAACTTTTTTTCCGTTTCGTAGTAAAACAAAAATGGCAGCAAATGGCGGCTTAAACGATGCTAGTTTCTCATTAAAAAAAAAAAATCAAATTTGCTATTATCAATCCATCGGTAAGTTGGTAAATCGCATTGCAATTCGTACACACGTAGTTTTTATCAGGTCCAAAAATGTTTAACAAATCATACTCGTAATTTTTCAACGTTGAAACAGGATTGATGAGATGAAGATGTCTAACGTACGCAATAACGCAACCATTTTCACTATGAAATCGAAAGAAAAAGTAATTCACTTTTGCGGGAGGGATCGCGTGTTGCGTATTGCGGGTTGCGCGTGGCCGTGGCCATGGCCATGGCGCAGATTCGATTTCAATTAGATAGTTATTAATTATTATCCACCACCACCATCCACCTATTTCCCATCTGCGATGCTGCTTATGAAACCGCTTTGCCGCACGCCTTCGCAATGGATTATAATCGGTTTCCTTTACAGGATGTGCGCTCGCCTCTTCATGCCTCCATTGCAATGGTCAACGATAATCGGAGGTTAGTGGTAACCGGTGGGCTGGTTGGCTGCGCTATTTATAATGTGGAGGGTGGGCGCGTGCTTGTACAATACATTGCGTAGTGAGGCAGTGACGGTCTTCACGTACACGTAGTCGTAGTCGTAGTCGTAGTCGTAGTCGTAGTCGTAGTCGTAGTCGTTCACGTCTACCTGGTAGCGCTGGTACCTCTCTCCACCAGTACCTTGTACACATGTAGCGCATGTACGTACTCGCATTAGGTATACACGAGAGACGAGACACGAGCATACAGGTACGTTTGGATATGACATACGAGTACGTGCTCTTGCGACCACCAGCATACGCATACAACCATACATACAGTATACTCGTGTTATAATAGAGAGTATACTACCCATACCCATTTCCAATTCTCATACCCGCACCCGCACCCGCACCCGCAGCCGCACCACTACCAGTACCTGCACTGGCCTATTACCTCTTTCCTCTAGTTCAACACGTTTCTTTCTCGCACTTGCTTCATATTCGACCAATGGTGGCGGCCAATCGACGGCGGTTTCGTTGATTCGTCACTTGTCGTTCATTGGCCGTTCAGGTTTGGTACTAATTACGAGTATCTCTTGCGCGTATCAACCACAACCACTCCTCCATCACCAATATGAACCAACTACGCAACTACGCAACTACGGTATCATACGTAACGTACGCCGACAAGTACGAGTACGCGTATAAAATTATTATTATCTACGGAAACGGGTGTACACTGTACATACTGTATGTATGTACGAGTATGTGCGCAAACACGTGCCACGTTTGGCGCGTTTTATATATGTACGCGTACGTACCAATCCACTATCCACTAAGTATCTAGTATGGTATCTACGCTATATGGGTGTACGGCTGTACGGCTATACCTAATTAGCAATTACCTATGCTACACGAATTCTGTCGATTCGTCAAACATCCAGCAGCTAACGCTGCGCTCAAGAATCAATCACGCCATAGCGTGATCCGCTCAAATTAAACTACCAGTAACTTCCCTTACATTGTAATTGATCCGATCAAAATTCTGAAATTACATTATCGTTATCGATAGCATCGCTCTCGAAGAAAACCAATTCTGCAAGCGGCTAGAAATTCAAATTCAAAAATTCGTGAGTATGCGTAAAAACTTGGCACCGAGGTTAGGTATTTTTAAACGATGAAAAAATAATTTCACCTAGCAAGGTGTGGGAATGGACTTACAATTTGTGAAAATTAGGGTCCTCCTAGCCCCCCCCCCGCCCAAACAACGCCTGTACCATGTATACTTACCTACATTGTTTAAATACTCGTAATTTTTCATTTTTCGGTGCAGCGGTAAAATGCGCGACATTTCAGGGCTTGTCTTAAAACACGAAACTGACGTTATGAGTGTGAACGTCAAGACTTACGAGTAGTTCAGTTACGCGTAGTTTGCTTTTTAAGACTTTTCTTTTTATTCCTTCAAGATGTTGGCAGTTTACATATGGAATTAATACTTACACATTCACGCGTATAAGGTAGGCCCATTTGAACTTGGTACTGTCATCTATGTAGATTTCAGTAGCTATCGCTATCTGTCGCTATCTATATCTGTATCTGTATCTGCATGATTTGCAAGCGCTTAACAAACGCGACGCGACGCGACGCGACCCGACGCCAAGTTACGTTCACGTATTAAACATACAGTACGTGAGTGGCTGGCTGGCTGGCTACTAGCTAGCAGCTAGGTACGCAACAAGAGCCGCCCGCCTTACTAATACAACATCTCATAATTACATACGACGATGTTACGTATACTATACTCGTAATATGTACATTGGTTAGTTAGTTGGTAGGTAGGTAGATACAGTATATCTGCTGCGTTACCTAAATCAAAAATTGATTGATTTTTAAATTGAAACTTTAATTTTGAATGAAAGTAAAAAACAAAGAAGTGGGACCGCACCAATCACTGCGATTAGACACGATAGGTAATCGACTCGTTTAAAGTAAATACGCGTACGTAATACGTACGATTATAAGAAGTATACGTAGACGTAGACGTACACGTACACGTACACGTATACACATAGTTATTAGTTATACATACATAAGTATGTGTATAAGCGGGACTGGAACTGAGACGTGGACATTTAAAGGCACCCGCTATGCGGCAGAATAGACGTTCGTGACAAAAGACGAAAACACGGTCATCACTCATCACAGAGGCCAAGATTACGTATTACCAACACCTTACACCACGACCACACACCAGCAAGTAACGAGTAATGGTCAATCGATAATTTTATGCGGATTACGAAGTACGTTAAGAGGGCCAACATGAATTTCGGGTCTTAAAACGCCGGAAGGGCTTCGCAAGTCGCAACGACAGTGCAACTACCAGAAAAATGCGACTGTATAAGTAGAGCTAGAGATATGCCAAACGTTAGCCGTTTTCTTTGTGACTTTAATTACTCGTACGATTGAAAGTTGCAACTATGAACAGACAACAAAATAGGCCTTAGGAGCCTTTAGGGAAACAAGCGAAGCTATCATATGCTGCGTAACTTTTCGGTACCTACTACCTACTACCTACTACCTATGTAGGTATAGGTACTGTATGTACTCTATGTAGTATGTACTTGGCTTACTACTTACCGCTGCTCATGGACATTGCGAGATTAATGAGCACAGAATAAAAATATTCCGGCGCCAAGAGGAAGAGTGCACAATGCACATCGTCAAAGAAAACAAAAATAAGCGATCTGCGTAGTGACGGACGTCTTCGTTGGCACAAAATTTTTGTTTGTCGTAACAAAATACGAGTACCCACTACCCAGCTAGTAGCTAACTAGCAACTGTAGCTAATAGCTATCTACAATCGTTAGGTAGGCCTATTTCAATTTCACGCGAACGTAGTTTCATCAAATTGAACATTATAAAGAATTATAGAAGATCAAAATTTGGTTATGGTAGGTAAACGAATTTAGAAATTTGATCGATGGAAAAGGAGAGACAGTGCTGTACCTAATACCTATCACTCATTATTAGGTGGATAGGCGTTGGCTGAGGCGCCCAAATATTTTTTATAGACAACACCGAAATTTCACATTTTTGTGACGAATGCAAGAAAAAGTTGCACCCTCGCTTCGCTCGAGCAATTTTCTTCATTGGAATATCGTTTTGTAAAAAAGAAAAATGAGAAAATGAGAAAATGAGAAATTCTCCCTTCTCAAAAAAGCCGCACACAGACGTTGATAATTTATCGCGTCGCAAAAAAAATCTCCCCACAACAAGTTTTGTTTTTTGTTGTTATGCCTATTGCCTACCTACAGTGAAAATCTGCGCACTGGTTAAAAATATGGGCTGATGCGAATGTGTTATACGTACTTAAGAGTAGTACCTAGCCAGTAGCTAGTAGCTATAGCTACCTACTTAATACATTTATCTTTTGCAATTCGCAAACGTAAAACACTCGCTGTACAGTGGACATGGTTTTACGAGTCACCGAGTCGGCTACGCAGCGTACACCACTCGTCATGTACCCGTATTCTCCTCCAAGGTGAAAACCTGCAAATGGCCCGAACAAACCAAAACGTTTGCATTAATTTTTCAACTTTTTCAATCAACTCCGTCGAAATTGAAAGAATCCTGCGCTTGTTTATAAACTTATAGGTCGGTAACTAGGTATAGGTAGTAGGTACACTTTCCTTCACATTTGTTATTTATTATCCGCCAATTCTTAGAAATTCAAGTACAAAAACATTCGCAAATTTTGCCATCATTATTGCATAATTCATTTTCATCGATTCAATTCATGTCGCTGAAATGGAAATGCGAGCAACGAGTTCGCAATGAGAAGTGACCAATGAACACGTATGCATTTGCAATGGCTGCTCTTAATCACCTACTGCTTACCTACCTACCTACCTACCTACCTGCATCCAGCCCAAGCACAAATGTTCCGTCATTTTTTTGTTCTGTTCTGATTTTTATTATTTTGTACGGCAGTTGATAAAATGAAAAGAGCAAAGAAGAAAATAAGAAAATAATGATAAAAAATACACTGCTTAGGTAACATATATCATCGTCGCGCATTGTTTTAATTAGGAATAATTATCCGCGCATACGGTTAATAAATACGCTTTCATGAAAATCCGGTTGTTCTTAATAAAATATACGCGCGCATGTTTATTTAAGCACAGCGCGTTTATTGCAGAAAAAAAGAAGGAAAAGAAAAATACGTACGAGTATAAACGAATGATTAAAAAGGACAGAGATAGGTAGCTAAATACCTCTACCTACACTACATACAAGGTACATCGAGAGAGATAGAGAGTGAGGAAGAAAGAAAGAAAGAAAGAAAGAAAGAAAGAAAGAAAGAAAGAAAAAAAACAATTTCCGGTTGATGTTAGTACGCGTAGTTAGTACCCCTGAGCTCTAGCGCCAGCGCAAAAATCAAATCTTATCGCCAATAGATACTCGTAATGTAATATGCAGTACGAGTAATACAAATGAATTATTTTGCACCCTGATTGATGTTTATACTCGTAAATTGTTATTGTTATTTTAAATACGAGTAAAACTGAGAATTTAAGCCGATACGAGGTAATACGAGTAATTTAAAGACGAAAAATAGTCGCGAATAATCAATAATTTAGTTTTTTTGGAGGTTTTTTTGTGGCGTAATCTGCGCGCACTACGCGCTGAGCCATTGACGTCTGAATTGACGTTGTTTGTAGTACGTAGCTACGTAGCTACGTACCTACGTACCTACGTACTACGTAGTACGTATACGTACGCGTCGCGTATGTTCAACTGTTCAAGTGTCGCATGTCGCCAGCTAGGTGCTAGGTAGCTTTCTACCTTAGCTACGTTAATGGAATTTTTGCACTGAAGTCTGGAAGCAACTAACATCCACCCGATTTCATCTCGACTCACTTTTTACCTAGTTTTTGCGTAATATTTTTGCTGGTCAATAGCCAATACTACTCGTAATAGGCCCATTACTAACTTGCAATTAAAAAGAAAAAAATTTCATCAATCAGACACCTGGTATGGAAACAAAATACCATACGAACGGAGACCGCAGACGTACAAGTCGGCTCACATGAAAGGAAATAAAATGAAAAACATTGAAAAAATAGATACCTACTCGTACTCGTACTCGTACCCGTATTATACGTAGGCTACGTACTCGTAGTATCGTATTGGGGCCCTTAGGAAAAAAATGCCACCTTTCTACCTTTCTTCTTATCTTTTTATGAACAACGCTACCACCACAGACTACATCTGCCCACTCGTACACTTGCTATCATGAAATCGAAAAAAGTACCTGATTCATTTTCTTGCCTCTTGGCGACTCCATAAAAAACCAGACGAGGTATTCTAGTAGCCAAGTAGCTGAATGGCGAGAAGGTGAAGATCGCTGCCTTATTGCACGCTCATAGTTTAGGGTGTAGCTAAGCTACCTAGCTACTAGCTAGGTGGTAATACTCGCGTACACCTACTTATAAAGTAAAGCACCACTGGCAAGTGGGAACTCCGTTTCGCTGTCATATTCGAAATCGCATCTGGATGTGGATCTGGTGCTAAGCGTACGCGATAAAGGTAACGTAACAATGGAACATTACGATGTGCTCGTACATGTACAGACCGTCCGGTTGATCTTAGTACCCCTCAACGTCAGCGCAAAAATCCCATCACCATAGATAACTAATACAAATAAATTAGGTATTTGCAACCCTAATCGATGTTGATAAATCGTTATCGTTAGTTTGATTAAAATGAAGAATTGGAGTTGATAATAATAATTGAAAAACAAAAAATATAATCATTAATAATCGATGATTTACTGTTTTCGTACGTTTTTTTTGTGCTGTAATTTGCACGCACTGACGTCCCTATTTACGTTGCGTTGTTGGTTGTTTGTAATCTGTGTAAGTGTGAAGTGTGGCCACTTTTTACGAGCCGCGTCAGCTGCGTTGATGGGATTTTTGCGCTGGCGCTAAGGGGTACTTAGATCAACCGGACGGTCTGTACGTCTACGTATGTGGCAGGCCTGCATAATAACATACTACATACAAACTACGTACTGCATACTGCATACTGTAATGTATACGTATGAAGTGAAAACGTAGGTAGTGGAACGTTCACGTAATGCGCATACGCACGTTATGTAGCCTATCTACTCGTACCTACAGTAAGTACCTAATACCAATTACCATGTGTCCATGTACATGTAGATACTGTACGTAGTACGTACACGAGTAAATACTAAGTACATTGTACATGTAGCTACATGCATGCGGTAAAGGTAAAGGTAGAGGTAGAGGTAGAGGTAGAGGTACCATACTCTGTGTTAATTAACGGAAAGTTGTTGTGGCTTTTTGTAGGTATATTCGCTCACTCGTTTAATTCAGATTTTATTGTTTTTGTGTCGTAATACGTTATCGTCATCTTCTTTGGTCGAGCATTTAAATTAATTTAGTCGCTGCATGGTGAAAATACGACAACCATGAAGAAAAATAAGGTGACAACGGAATACATGGTAATTAGCGCGCAGCGACGACTTCACCGCGCACCGCGATTAGCTCATAACAATGACCGTGTATGCGGCTGCTGTCTCTGCCGTCCCAGTAACGCTTTGTAACACCATTCCATTCGTCTTTCGTGAAGCACGAGTACCTACTAAGGATGTAAGAGTTGGATGGTTAGATTACGTAGGCCTAGATAAATTTCATCATAGTAGGCCTACAGGTAAAGGTGGTAACGTAAGCAGTCGGCAGTCTGCCTGCAATCTCAAATCGCTTCTTTCGAAACACCAAGTATGCAATTCTTTTCAATTTGCCGAGTTAAACGCCGAAACCACGTTTTTTTTCCTCGATAATTGACCCTATTTTAGGGAGTTTTAGCTCCACTTGTAAGCGAGGTAGGAGGTCCAAAAATTCACCTCGGAAGGTAACTCTACCCTGCAGCCAGGGTGATAGAATGAAACGAGTTGTTCCACGTAACATTTCGGTGAGTTTTTCCAATATTTCGTTTCCTTTCTCAAAAAATTCTTGTAAATTCATTTTACGAAACAAAAAACAAGCAAAAAAAGGGATCAACTATCGATATGCTGTGGCCTATGGGTGTGGTTAGCCTTCTAACATGAACAAGACGTATCTGCTATCTATAAGTAGGTACTAGGTAGGTCTAGGTACCTAGGTACGAGTAGGTATAGGCGTACTGTATTTCGTTGAAAAATAATGGAAAAATCAAAAATTGAACGTTCAAAATTATAGGAACGGAAATTTTCGTTTTGCATAACGTTACGGCAACTATTTTGGAAAAAGTGCTTTTCGTTTCGTGTGGTATTTCGTTCCACCCTTGCACTACCCCTGCCTACAGCACTACAGCAGCATACTAAAATTCCAGCATCAAATCGTCCGGTAAAGGTGCTTTGATGTGATCACAACTCCGCAACAGGGGTAATTTTCGAAAAAACCATCGTTTTTAGAATTTTGAACGGCAAAAACTCAGTTCTTAGGAATGTTGGCTCACCTCTTACTGAACGCGGTTTCAGATAGGTACTGTATTGTCGTAGATAGGTTTTTTAAAATGCGAGCTGCGAGCTGATCTAGATCTTGTACTCTTATTCATCCGCAGCTAAATGAAATTTGCAGAATGGTGTTTTTCAAGTTCTACGTATTTTCTACAGAGGGAGCTGAGGGGGCTAGAGTTTCCTTATGACTTACGTATCAACTTGTTTTTGAGGATCTCCAAGGCGCTACAGTCAAAAGTAAGTAAAGTAACGCAACGCAACGCAACGCAACGTAACGTATAACGTAACGTGATGTAATGCAACGTAGAAACGTACCTAACGTCTGTACGCACGCGTACATATAAGTACTGTTCCAGTATTAAGTAGAGGACGAGGTAGATATCGTATCAGCTTGTATCACGAGTACCAGATTTCGAATGTCTTCCTGTCGCGCACTAATTAAACATTTGTCGTAATCGTAATTACTCGTACCTACTATCATTACCTGTTCCGTACGATTGTGATACTCACCGTTTTGCCACTCCGCCACTATTCCGACTTCCAAACGCGTTTCTCCAAAAAGTCAATGATCCGATTCCATCGTAAAACAGACACACACATACACACACAATCGATTGAATCAATGGTGTGCGCTCGCGCCCTCGTCCGCGACGGCTCGTCGCTTGATCCTTTCTTTTCCGTTCCTGTCATGTGGCCGTTTTATTAATACCCGAAGTACTCGTATTCGGATAAACGTGGTATACGCGATATCTATTAAGGTACCTAATGTTTGTTCGCTGGAATTTCAATTCCATTGAAGAACGTATGTAGCTGCACTGTGCAGAGTGCAGCATGTAGGTACTAGGTAGTAGGTAGTAAGTAGTAGGTAGTAGGTAGCTACTAGCTAGATACCTAGAGCTAGATCTACGAGCATAAGCGAGATAATTGAGATTTATTATAACATGTAGTGTACCATGTTATGCTGTATGTAGGTGCAATTACATAATTATATATTATACACGTGCCACGTACAGTAGGTAGTAGGTACATCCGGTTCATCTTAGAACCCTTCAACGCATTTTCACGTTTAGTGGTACTAAGATCAACCGGACATACTGTATGTACTTAACTACTTAGGTATGTACATATTTATTTATCATGTTGACAACCTCACAAATTCTCACCTATTGGTACAGGCTCACGAATGATCGGATGCCGGGTGCTACCAACTACCAAGTACATAGCTGTTAGCTATAGCTTTAGCTACATACCATACATAGCCGGTAGCCAGCTACCTACTACCTACTACCTGCTAAACCTACTTAGTACTTATACTATTACTCTGATAGCACCGGGTATCTGCTCCTTCATGGCCTCCCACCTGTTTTTACACTTTATAAAATTGCCGTTGTTTTGTTTAGAAACGTAGGCTAAGTAATAACGTTGCGTTGGATTATAATTTTTTATGCAAAACAAAGATGTCGTTTAATTTTTACATTAGCTGCTTACGCCATTGCTGGTAGCTACTTTGCTAGTTGCAGCCATTCCTCGTGTGAATTTGAAAAAAAAACAACACTCGGTACCCCTACTACCTGAGCAGGATACGTTGTACAGTGGCCTTCCGCCTATCGGCCTTTCATCGCAGCTGTTTGGCTTTTTTTTTTTTTAAAAAAACTAGCGCGTGAAATTTATTTTTCGATAGCGAAGCTCTTAATGCAGCGACCGAAACGTGACTAACTGACTATACGTTATGCAGATCACTTGCACTTGCACTTGCACATGCACATAAGCGTGACAGGCTATGTCGCCGTCGACAATGAGAATAGAAAATACTCGAAGCTAAGCTCGTAAAGTTGGAATCAACGGCGGTATGTTACGTTTATGTACCATTACATACGTACCTACGTGCCTGAACTTCATCGATATTGATACCGATACCAAATGTATAAGTATAAGAATAAGAATAAGAATAAGAATAAGAATAAGAAGATTGATTGTGCATCGAGCAGCTGGCGCGGTGATGCAAAATCATAAATATGGAAACGAGCAGTTTACTCGTTAATACGAGTGTTTGTAATTTGCTGTTAATTAATGTAAAAGGAAAAAAAAATAATAAAGTGCTTGCGCGTATACGTAGACGTATACCATTACCTGCTTACCTGTACCTCTACCTATACAATGGAAATGGCGTGGCGTGGCGTGGCGTGGCGTGGCGTGGCGTGGCGTGGCGTGGCGTGGCGTGGCGTAACTCCTATATGTACTGTATGTAATGTAATGTAATGTAATGTACCAAAATACCTGGTACACAATTAAACCACCAATATATTACTTGTCGTACTTGTCCCGTCCCGTTTCGTTCCATCCCGTCTTGTCTTGTCTTGTCTCATCTCGTCGCGTCGCGTAGCGTCGCGTAGCGTAGCTATAGCTACACAAACAGACATACACATAGCGTATACGTAATTACGTATTACACGTTCACGTTTATATTACAACGTATAAGAACAACTCGCTCGCGTCCGCATCCGCGCTCCCCGTCCACCCGCTATTCCATTTGCGAGTAGATTAAAAGACGAAATTACGACGTCGACGACATCGACAACCACAATAAATTGATACCATAAAAATGCCTATTAAAATACGCGTTTTTTTTCTTTCTTTTTTCCTGCTGCTGCTGCTGCTGCTGCTGCTGAAATCGTATGGTTACGTTTTCTTTGTTTCTTCATTTATTCAAGTTACGTTATACGGTACCATCTCTGTGACAGGTACCTAGCTGGTAGCTACCTACGGAGTATGGAGTATGGAGTATGAGGTACAGAATGTTTCGGTTTGCGACAAACCACGCTGACCAGAAATACATACAGTGCCTACTACCTACTACCTACATAGTACATACATATCGTATATGCATATTGCATACATGTGATTTGTGATTTATTTGCAGTAACAAAGTATAAATTGATATTTTTAGCGCGCAGTAGCATTAGTAGCATAAGCATAAGCATAAGCATAGGATAGCAAAATTGACTTAACTTCATGTAGACTCAGTAGTATAGGTAGGCCTACTTGCTACTTACTTATAGGTCGCTAGGTAAGTGGATATTGGGCGACTGATTGACTGTGCGCCATGTGGGAAAATAAATTACTTTTTTTTTCGTTTCATAGTGGACACTAGACAACTGATAAATTATAAATTGGACGTTTTTCTCATAAACAAACAATCATTCGTTATCATTTGCTTTACTCCATATCCATTGCTGTATAGGGTAACTGTAAACTGTGTACAGTGTATACCCGTAAAATCGAGTGCACTTCGCTGGTATCGTGGTTGGTGTTCGGTAAAGCTTCACTTCACGTCTGCAATCATTTCGAAATGAAACCGAGAAAATTCAGCGTATGGTGGGTCTTGGATTTTGCTGAAATTTTAGCACGTATGTTGGATGTTGTAGGGTTTGAGTTGAAATCGTACGAGGTAAATTTTCAGACCCTTACCTCCCCTCTAAGTGGAGAGCTGGGAGCCCCCAAAGAGGTCAATTTTCGAAAAAAATCGTATAACTCTGCAAATTTCAAAGTAAGTAATTTTGACGCCCGGGGTCTCAAAAGATGCGGTTATGATTTGAGATTCTGCGTTTCCCTAACCTATTCTCGTTTCATTTCGATTGCAAATATGTTTTGCCGTTTTGGTATGGTAATATGGTATCCTAGCTTGCGATTGATAGTTGACAGAACGGCGATTTTACTAACGAAAACCAAGGAAATCGCCGTTTTCTCAAAATTGTAACGGCTTCATGAAGCAAAACCTGCAATTTTCGTATTGCATACCTACGAGTATTTCGATAAAATTCATCTAAAAAAGTAGGTATTACCTTCGAAATATTGAAAAATGCAACACAAAACTTGCAGGTTTTGCTTCATGAAGCCATTAAAATTTTGAGAAAATGGCGATTTTCTTCGTTTTCGTTAGTAAAATCGCCGTTCTATCAACTTTAAATCGCAAGCTAGGATACTAAAACATTCTCAAATCACAGCCGCGTCGCGCCACTATCAAATTTGCCGAGAGTTATACGTAAGTACGCAAAAAACCGCGTGGTTGTTTTTTTTGGAAAATTGACTTACTTTAGGGGCTCCCAGCTCCACTTAGGGAGGAGGTAGAGGGCGTAAAAATTTACGTCGGACGGTTCCAACTCAAACCCTACAACATCCAACATACGTGCTAAAATTTCAGCAAAATCCAAGACCCACCATTTTTTTCACTCCACTCTAATGCACATGTTGCCAAGTAGGGCAATTACAACGCGTAACTAAGTAGTCTACCAACGTAGGACGTACCTAGCACCCACAACATACGAGTAGGTATGTAGTACGTACTGTACATACTCGTAGCCTATAATGTACAACTTAATTCTCAAATAAATGACCTACCTGGTACCTATCTACCAAATGCTAGGTTAAATCCACCAATTGTGAAATTTCAAAGTTCTCAAGTTACATTCGGATACCTAAGCATTTTCTGGTCGTTGTCGTCGTCGCCGCCTTCGTCGCTGCGTCGCGGCCATTTGAAATTTACCATCGAGTACATGAACAAAACAAGTTGAAACAAGCGCAGTTGTAGCCGTAACATTCTATGACAATAAAATTGAAATTCTAACCATTGAGAAATTCATCAACGCATTGTGAGCTGGAATTTCACGCATAAAAACCTCGTCAACGTCGACTTTGAAATAATTCTCTCACGCCATGCCACGCCGGGCAGCGACTCACTGTCACTACACAGTGCACACTGCACAGTACACAGCTACACACATACTCTTCGTCATCGTCTCACGAGTACGTCTTTACACGAGTACCTACTACCTGTACCTACATACTACATACGTGTACCGTATGTAGGTAAAGATATTATATTCGTATATTATGTGTATTTGCATTTGCATTCGTTTTCGTATTCGTATTCGTATTCGTAGGTTCCCATAAACGACGAACGCGAACATGTCGTTAGCAAAGCTCATTTTTACCACGATTCACGCGTACAATTTTTTATGCTCGTGCCTCGTATGCAGAGTATTTGTAGCCATAGCCGCGCCCGCGCCCGCCCCTGCGCCCACGCGTATGGCTGATGGCTGATGGCTGTACGCTCGCTGCCTTCAGCCTTCCTCTTCTAGCTGCTCGTCATTCTATAATTCACCAAGTGGAAATCTTTTCCGTTTCCTTGTCTTAGTCGTTCCAAAACTACGAGTACCTATATACCGTATGCTATGTACCTAGCTAGTAGCTACCTACTACCTACTACCTACTACCTACGTAGACGTAGTTTACTAACAACACACGCCGTCATTAATTACATCTACACGTACATCTCACGCACTTGATATAGGCCTACATTGGTGTAGTTGGTATTGGTACTTGGAGTCGGTGTAGCACCGGGTGTCTAAAAGCCAATTGTTATCAGGTGATTAAGATCGATTCGCGCACACCCGGTACTATGCCGATGTACAGGTAACCGGAGGGTGTCTGATTCAGAGAACACTCTAGAATAACACCACTGCCGATGCACCGATGTTTCACATCAGTAAACAATAGCGGACGCGGACGCGGACGCAGCCTCCTGTAAGGAGGCGGTCGTGTACCATACCGAAGGTACATGAACGCGAAACTTGCTGGCAGTCAGGTATCTTCGCACCTTCACCTGACAACAGATGCTGGAAGAGGCGAAAAGCCAACCCGGTGGGGCATGTGGAGGCAACTCATTCTCCTCAGTATGCACGATAAATGGAGCAAGCACCGAGCACGAAGTCCTCATGAAGGCAAGGAGACTCCACACAACACAAACACCCTCTCCCAAAGCAATGCGGAAACGCGATTTCGGGCGATGGCAGTAAAATCGAGTAATAATTCGTAAAAAAAAGAAAAGGTACCGAGTTATTCATGCCCTTGCCCACTCGCCCACTTCGTAGACTAGGTAAAAATAAGTTATCTATTTTCCTGGTAGGGGGCGGAAAATTGGTAAATCAGTCACTGTGTAATTGACTAATTGCGTATACAGTACCTAATTAGTAATTACCTATACACGTACAGTACTACGTAGTACGTACGTAGCAGTATTCAGTATTTAGTAGTACGCCGCGTTGTTTAGATAGCATTATCCTAGCGGTAGCGTGAGAACCAGAGGAATTTACTAAACTCGAAAATCTACACGATTGAGCTTGAAATTTTTACGATCAGCTTTGAATGCAAGAATGTGTGCGTGTGAGTCTGCGTACCACGTACACGTACCTCTTCACCTGTACTAGCAGTAGCACGCATTCTCAAACTGACAGTGACATGCCATACCGTCACCTACCTTTATCTTCATAGTACGAGTACATATGCTACTACGTAGTACGTACTACGCCTACATATAGCTATGGCAACGGCAAGGTGAGGTACGCGGCGCGCAAACGGATACTTGGAGGATAAGACGACCACTTAGCACGTAGGTATTCAGCTATTCACATATGAGTAATATGTAGTAGGAGAGTGGTTCAGGTTCACATGCACGAACGAGACGAGACGAGACGAGACGAGACGGCGGCGGCGCGGTGGAAGTGTGAGAAAACGTAGAACGCGTCGCGTCCACTCTTACTATGGTAGGCAATGAGTCATTCGAAAATCTGCATCTATGGCATACTGGTATGTACTATGTACTCGTCGTATATGGTATACGTGTGTCGTGTACCCAATCTAGCCAGTACCCACTACCCCCTACCCACTACTACCATAACCCAAGTACTTCCACCTACGTAGACGCAGGTACCTAGTAAATGCTATAGCAGTAAGTTACTCGGATTTGTCGCTCGTAGTCGATGGTACGTCGTAGTTACTCCTACTCGTTGCTACGCCTAATGGGCATGTGGAAATATAGTAGGTACTAGGTACACTACATACTCTACATACAGACGAGTGCTCGAGTGCACAAAACATACGTACGTAATACGTATCCGACTATCCGTAGCCTATACTTGCCTTGCGCACCGCACACCACATCCTTGTACAACTAGCATCCAAGTACGCTCCGATG
>QBDW01002308.1:0-37020 GCA_003261595.1 Maconellicoccus hirsutus
AAATAAATAAATATTATTATTAATATTATTATAACGAAGAAACGAAGCCATACAAATGTTGTAAATCTCGAAGAAAGAAAAACTTTGGCGTATTTTACGAATCCGACGACGTAATTTTTTAATTCCGACTAAATTATTTTGCAACTACGCTAACTCGAGCTGAATCCAAACATGCAACCGCAACCACGAAATTCTCTTTTCAAAAAACAAATTACCAACTTTTACAATATTCCGGGTACAAAGCAAGAGTGAGAGGAAAGATACAATATAAATGAGATGAAAAGCTATTGTTCCACTTGATAATTTCCATATACCAATATGAATCGTGCCGAAAGAAGCGTCGAGAGGTGGCGCGGCTAAAGAGGAAAAAAAAAAGAGGAAAAGTTGAACAAGTATCGCAGAAGGGTACGAAGCGTATAAAAAGTTCAAGGGTACTAATAAACTATTGAAGTTTCAATTGAAAAACTTATTCGTCGTATTTGGAAATATTTCAGCTGGTCGGACGAAAATACGTGTATACACTATATACTCGGTGTACTGTACCTTCTAGTTGAATAAAATTTCATTATAAGAAATACCCAAAGTCGAGGACGGCGTTCGGTGTAATAAAAAAAAAAGAGCATGTCGAAAGGATTATATTTCATTTCGAAAGCGTACTAAACGAGCGAATTAATGCCGCGGTACGTGAATTTTTTTATTTTCATTTTACGAGATAATCTCGGAGCATTTTTTCGGTCGGCCTTTAAACGCTATTAAACGGCTTAAACGTTACAAGCAACAAGTGCTGATAAGCATGTCGGCTTAACAACGTTCAATTTCAGACGTAGGCGAGTTATTTACGTATCGAAGTGTGTATTCCCCTCTCTGTGGGCTGGTGTGGCGGTGAAAGTTGGAGGTTATCCGTAATAGAAGATTCGCAATCAACACGTCCTTCATTTACATAATTTCGTTGTAAAGAAAATAAAAATATCTCGCGAGTTGTTTTTCCCCTTTTTACGTTTCAATTATGTAAAAGTAATTAATCGTTGACACGTAATCGAAAATTCGTCTTGTATTGGGATTTTCTTTTTTAATCTTTCGATTAATTAATTTTTTCGCCTAGATTGGACGAGAAATTCGCGCTAATTTGGAATTTTCTCGATTTCGGTCGAACAAATGCACCGCGTTATTTTTTCGGCTTCGGGAAAAATATAAATAAAAGGATCGAGTTATATTTACGACGAAGTTTGGTATTCGTAGGATCTCGTCGAAGGATTAGCCACGTTTCGTGCCGGGTATTGGAATTTCGTCGGTCACGTCGTCGATTCGGCAAACGTAAGGTGGATTAAAAAACTAAGACTAGGAGCCTTGGCACGAGCAACGAAATTAATTCCCTTCGAAACTGACAATTTGAAAAATACTATACCTTTTTCCGAAGTTAATTTACTTTAAACGAGAAAAAATGGCCGGGGTGAGCTCGAGGACGAAGGTCGTCGTGTCTTCGAAGCGGTTCGAAGTTTTTACGTGCTTGGTCGAAAATTCTATCTCGTATCGACGCAAATCGCGTTTGCCGGATGCCGAATTCGGATCCTTTTAATGGAGGTTATTCGACGAACTTACCGATTTCGAGGTACAGTTTGTTTACCTTTGCCGGGAAAACGAGCTTTGCAAGAGTCGTGTCCATCTTTTTGGTGCATTATGGTGTACACGTATGCATGTTTACGAGCGCCGCTGCCATTATCGGTCTTTTACGACTTTAATAATTTTACATCAATCAAAGTGTATATGCAGATGTTACACGGATTCATATTAAAAACACCTTGGCTAAAGAAAAACTCAAATGAAATATATTACTTTAACGATTTTCTCCACAGTTGCGAACTTTTTTCCAGCCGAATATCGTAAACGCTTCGTAAAAACATCGTAAACACGTTTGATACAGGGAAGAGGAGTAAGGGGGCGAATCAGCTTTCCAAATGGTTTAAACGTTACAGTTAACCATAAAATCGATATATATTACGATACGTACTCGTAATTACATTAGCTGGTGAATTTCACTCGGAAACTATAAATGCTACTTGTGATTACGACTTCGTTATGGGGTCGTTAAACTTTTGAAGAGAGTAAGCGCCGAATTAAATTGTTTGATTATCTCGAAGCAACAACGTCAACGTATCTAAAACTTGAAGACATCAGTGAAAGTATGTCCCTTGGTCTAGCGGGTTTTTTCTCAGAATTTGACTTGTGGTGCATTACATAATGTTGAAATACCATCTTTACATCAAATTAATTTTTGGTTTACACAATGTTAGTTTCGATTTTTAGCAGTTTTTTTTTTTTTTTAATGGAAACCAAGGCTACTACGTGGTACCAGTCGGTGGGAGTAGGGGGAGAGGGAGACCATACTTGAAGTTTATTTCGAGACCTCAGGAGTCCATTTTGACCATTTTTATCGATGTCAGTTCATATAGGGTGTTCCGTGGTAGAAGTAAGGCCTTCAACCCAGAAACTGCAACATAAACTGAGCCTGCGTATGCATGTTTGCCTAACCTCCGAGCAGCAGGGGCAGCGGTATACTCGTTTTAAAAAAATTTGTTTTTAATTTTGTTTACCGATTTTTAATAATTATACCTCAATTACTGAAATAGATATAAATACGCTGTTTCTTCTGGGAGAAATGAAATTTTATTTAGATTATTCTGGTGTGAATGATTTTTGTGTTAGGTCAATATTCAAGGTTGTAAATGGCAAATTAAAGAAGAAAACTCGTTTCAAATTGTAAAATTAGAATAATTATTCAAAATCGGTGAACGAAATTGAAAAAAAAATTTTTAAAGGGTATACCGCTGCCCCTGTGGCTCGAAGGCCAGGCAAACATGCATACGTAGATTCAGTTTATGTTGCAGTTTCTGAGTTGAAGGCCTTACTTTTACCCCGGAACACACTATATGAACTGACATCGATGAAAATGGTCAAAATGGACTAGTGCCTTTTGAAGGTATTGACCTTTCACCTTCCCTCGATCGTTTTCAGCCTCGAAAAACATGATTTTTGGGTCTCTTAGCGGTTTTCAAACTTAGCTCATATAGAACAATAAAGCTTCGTAGCGTTGCGAGGCTTTTTTTTGCTTCGTTGGATTTTTTAGATTTTTAGGAAACTCCCATTCATGGATCATTTGAAAAATTTAGAAAATATGTTACAATTTCGATCGATATATTGCTCAAATTAGATTTTTATCTGGCGTCTTACAAAGTCCTGCAGAAAAGTACGAGTAAGTGTGGGTGGCTGAAAAACATGGTATGGCAAAGGTTGCTTGAAAAAAAAGTACACCTTCGCTTATTTCTTTCATTTTTAGCCATAGATTTTCAATCAATCATTTGATGGCTTTTAACAGAGTTATTGTATGAGATGTAATTTGCTACTATTCGAATACTTAAAATTTAATCTTATTTTGAAAACATCTTTTATTATATGAAACGTTTTAAAAAAATTTCCCGGTTGCGCGAGGGTTCAAAAATTACTCAAACATACTCCTTAATCTTTTTGGTTAGTTTACCACGTAAAAATATTTCAAAAATTGAAATACTAAATGGTAAAAGGCAACTTGAGTGGTAATTTTTTTCATTTGAGGATTACTCAACCTCTTGTGTCGCTTTGTGTTGTAATAATCGTTAAAATTTCCATCGAAAATGATTCTCCAAGTGGTTCTCGAATATTCGACAATTTCGTACTTATCGAAGTATTAAGTTTTTTTTTCCTTTGCAGCAAATAAAAGAAAAGAATCCGGTAAAAAATAATTCGTTTTTTGAAGGAATTTCTCCGAATCATAAATTCTTATGTACTTTTCGCTGAAAAGGCAAAAAATAATATAAAATTATCCCTAGCGAAACGTTTGAAAGATTCTCGAAACTCTTCTCAACGCGGAGATGGCTTTTGTGGTGAAATTTCGCCGAAGAAGTCGGTACGCTGCGCGGTGTTTTAATTGAAATTTGAAGAATTTTTTTTCCGCCATGAAATTAGTCTTCATAGAAAGTATTCCAATTGGGAATTATTTTTCGTAAGATTTTTGTCGCGAAAATTTACCGTAAACGAATTACCTCGACGAAAGAATTTAATTTCGAGCGAGACGTTCATTTTTTGAGAATTTTCAAAGTTTTTGCCGTTTTCTATACGAACGAGGTACGCGGGGAGGTGGACGTAATTTTTAGACGAGGGTGATTTCAACGACGTATTCGAATTGGATTTGCACGCAGAAAAATTTACTCGGATTGAAAAAGCAATTACGTTAAAGTTCAGTAACCCGCATCGAAGATCTGAGCTTCATGAAGTGGAAAAGCAATTGCGAAAGTTTCAATTTTTTTTACGTGAGTTGTGAATAAAGAACATGAAATGTTTTCTACGTGACGAACTTATAAGCCGAAATGACCGTTTGAAAATTCAAAATTTAAGCAAAAGGAAAATTATGATAAATTGTGTATGAAAAATTTCACGTGTTGGTGATGGGAAGACGATGAGTTTACGGGATTTCAAAAAAAGACCGTAAATTGAAAAATATCTACTTGAAAAATTAACGAAGCTGAAGTCGTACAATTTGAAATTTCGATTCTCTGGTGAAATTCTCGAAGGATTGGAAATGTTCAATAATACTCCGAAATATGATTTTTCTTGTTGAACAAACTTGCGTCAAAATGTTCTTCTTGAAAAGGCCCAAATTCTGTTGTTTAGGTTTGAAGAGCTTATGAAGTTTCAACTTGAAGTAACTTACGTTCGAATGATTAAATCGTCGAACGAACTGGGATTAAGAAATTCTACGTTGGTTTGAGCTCGTTCTGCACCGTCATCGATCCCGCAGAATATATCAATTTGATTTTCAATTTCCTCGTATTCACGATGATGAATCTCATTACTCTAAAATTTGTCTGTTATGGGTGACGATCATGCCACAAAGCTCTGGTCACTTTTTGGAGCTCCGAAAATTGAGAATTTCTTCGAATTCCTTTATGCGTCAATTACGTAAAGAATTTTCAAACGAAATTAAAACTCAACAAGTGGCTACACCGCAAGATCTCACGATTCCAGGAAGTATCGTAATTATTTGTTTTTTGGCGGACGCGGTGTCCGGAGGGAGGCTAAATTAAAAGATGAATTCTGTGCGAAAATTTTGCCCGGAGATGTTGAAATTCCGTCGCTTTGCCGAATCGCGTATCTAAATATTGCTAAATGGAGTTTCACCGGGGGGACGCAGTTGTTAATTTGTCGAACAAATTGCGAAAATGAAAACTGCTGAACCCTAAAGTTTTGCGGTTTTTAACGAAAAATAACGCAGAGTGGGGAAAAAATACGTTATTTGAGAGTTTATTAAACGGTCTGCGAGAAAGTGTGGCTGCGTGAGTAGGCATATTAATGAAAACGAAAAAGTGGTATTCGTTCGGCGAAAAGCTCCAAACTCGACAGATTTCCCTTTCGAAGTACTTTTTCGCTATAGCGGGTATTTTGACCTTTGCACGATGCGTTTCTTCGACCATATACATAACTAAACCGACGAGAGCGTTTATTAGAAACGACCGAGTCTCGTAAAATTGATTACGACACGAGCCAAACTAATCCTTTATTAAACGTATAAAAATACCCGACCCTGTCTTGTTTCTTCGTAGGAGAAAGCGCGCAGTTCGTGTTTTACATTCGAAATATACATGCACAAATAAAGTCCACGCGACCTGTACGCAAAGCGAGCCTTTGGTGGCTTTTGAAATACCCGAAAAATGATAAATGACGCGTTTTAAAGATGTTGAAAATGTAATATGGACTGCGAAAGGAACAACGGAAATGGAATCGTGCGTAACATACCGATCGGAGAGTTTTGTTCCGTGACTTGTTTTTTTTTCTGCTTTCTTGGTGTGTTCGACCGACGGATAACTAAAATAGGTCTATTTTTTGCGAAATAACCCACTGAATAGCTTCGAGGGTTATAAATTCCGATTCTGTGCGAACGCCGAGCTAAATTGCAAATACTCGCCTATGATAAAGAGCGTAAACGAGTGACCTTCGGTGCGAAATTCAATAGATTCCGTGATACATTGCAGCGTCGCGTCGGTGGCAAAATTTTGTTAATGGGTTATATACCTAGCAGAACTGTGCAAAGCTTTTTATAGCGGGAGATGTCAAGTGGTCTTTTATATTTTTAAATAATTTTTTTATTAATGCATTAAACCTTTTCTCTAATACATTATTCCTAAATTCTTCATTTTTACGAGATGAAATTCGCGTAGTATTTCAATAGGTAATATAGTCTAGGGACCAAACGCTAAAAATGACGGTTTCGCGTGCCTTAAATGGCAACCGGATACCGGCAGTGGATTTCATACAATTTGAACCCCCTGAGTATGAATAAATTGCCGGTACTTCGAAAAAAAGGTTACAAGTTCCTCAAAATTGAGCTTAAAGTTGAAAATTTGAGCTTTTTTGAAAAAATCTCAAAAAATTGAGAAATCAACCGATTGAGTTGGTCTATAGCTCATTAGAAAGAGAATTTCCTCAGCTTTCCAACGATGTATAGGAACTTATGTTTTACTCAACATTTCACTCATATTTGAGGAAAAACTCAAAAATTCATCTTTCTGGCAGACAAATTTTGTTTTATTTCTGATTTTTTTTCAAAACCGAAGCTGTAACGTTGAAAAATGTTCAAATAAAAGTTACTCGTCAAACTTTTTTCTTTAAAATGAGCTATTAACGAAGTTCATAGCTTGAGTAGAACTCCAGAAATTCCTCAGAAACCATGCGGAAACGTGTAATTTTCAGGCGTATGCCACGTTTAAGGTTACAAAATGAAAAGAGGAAGGTGAAGTTAGGTATATACTTAAAATTAAATGCACATTACAACGCTAGATAAATTTCATGTTCGTAGACCCCCCCTTTTATGAGAATCTTGAACCCCCCAACCAGTTTTTTGCTTATATCCTCGTAAAAACTGGTTTAACAAGAAAAATTTCCATTCAAAATTAAAGTCCATCAAATTCTCTACAAAATGAGCACCATAAAAAGTAGCCCCACTCAAAACATTTGCGTCCCATATGCAATTGAAAATAGAACTATTCCCCGGATTTTCAAGAAAAAGTGGCGTAGATTTAGTTTTTTGCTTCTAGTATATTGAGAATCGATTCAATCAGAAATATCTCAGTTTCAAATTGAAGTTCATCAAATTCTCTACAAAATCCTCAATAAGAAATTTGAGGTATCTAGCCAATTGTTTGAGTTACAAATCGATGAAGTAAAAGACTTTTCGGTGATTTTTTACCCTGTACATGACGAAAATTTTTCATTATCTGCTCAACAAAACATGATTTTACAAAAAAATGGCTTAGTTCAAAGTTGAAACTTTTTCAATCCTCAACGAAATAGGTAAAATAATTAGAAATAAAACAAAATTTGTCTGCCAGAAAGATGAATTGTTGAGTTTTTCCTCAAATATGAGTGAAATGTTGAGTAAAACATAAGTTCCTATACATCGTTGGAAAGCTGAGGAAATTTTCTTTCTAATGAGCTATAGACCAACTCAATCGTTTGATTTCTCAATTTTTTGAGATTTTTTCAAAAAAGCTGAAATTTTCAACTTCAAGCTCAATTTTGAGGAACTTGTAACCTTTTTTTCGAAGTACCGGCAATTTATTCGTACTCAGGGGGTTCAAATTGTATGAAATCCACTGCCGGTATCCGGTTGCCATTTAAGGCACGCGAAACCGTCATTTTTAGCGTTTGGTCCCTAGACTAATATAAGTGTGCTCTGTTTATATTAGAATTAAGCAATACAGTGGGGCATGTGTTGTTAAGTGATCTACTGATACCTCGTTGCTATAAATTTATCATCGGAGACTTTTTTCTCACCTTCCTGTAAAAAATTATTTCAAAAATCACATAAACGTCCATGCGATATTATAAGTTTGATTTTACGTATCATAAGAAAAACAACATTCAACTATAGCTTGAAAAGTAAATCCGCGTTCTGAGAGTAAAAAAATGTCTAACAAACCGTTCAATTGAGATATTATTTCATAAACCATTAGCTTCGCAAGTTGGAGGCTTCACCAGTAAGTTACTATGATTTAACCATAATTTGCGGTAATTTACCAGTAACTTGTGGTAATTTCCCGCTAGTTTATGATAATTTACCGGTAACTGAAGGTTATTTACCGTTAATTTATGGTAATTTACCAGTAATTTATGATAATTTACCGGGAATTTATGGTAATTTACCATAAATTTTTTTAATTTACCAGTAATTAAATTTATGTAATTCGCCGGTAATTTGCAATGATTTAACCATAATGGACAGTAATTTACCGTAATTTTGTGTATTTTACCACCAATTTACGGTAATTTATTGTTCATTTACAGTTAGTAACCAATGATGATTTACCGTAAATTTACGGTTTTTCAGTAACTTATCATTAACTCTCTGTGTTTACGGTAATTACCGGTAATTTACTATGATCAAAATTTGACGGAATTCGGTTCGCTCGATTAGTCACATTGTTTATCGTTCATTTTTTTATTTTGGAACCTGATGACCTTGACAATGAGACTGACGTGAAACAACGCGGCGAATACTCATTAACTGGTTTCTCGCGTTTAAAAACCGGTCGAACGGGCTTTTTACAGCGTTGTTCTCAGGTAATTGTCAAGGTCATTAGGTCTCAGAACAAAAATTATCAATTTTTTACACGTTCCACTAATCAACTGGTTCGTTTATTTTTTATTTATTCGTTCATTTGTTCGTTTACTCTGATCGAATGATTTGAAAATTACGAAAATTGAATGAATGTTGAAAACACTCAAGTGTATTGAAAATTATTTACTTAATTCTACGCTGACACTTTGTTTATCGGACATTTATTTCAGTATTTTCAACCTGCATGCTTTAAAATATGCGTCGAAACGTGCCTTGAACAAATTTACCCCGAACATGATTCAACAGAAGTTGTCCTTTTTTTCTCTTATTATTACTCGTACGTATTTTTAGAAATACGAAATATTTTCTTCTGTTTACAACTTTGCCCATTTCTTGGGTTGCCGAGAACAAAACCTACGTAAAAAGTCGTATTCAAATATTACCTGCGTTCAATATTGTCGAAGTTGCGAAACGATAAACTTATAAGTTCCCGAATGACAATCCTTTTTTGCTTTTGTCTATAGACTTAACGTGTAGAATGCGAATTGACGAATGTTTATTTTTCTGCGCAGGATATGGTGATTTGGGATTGCTTGAAAGTGGAGATTGGACGAATTACCGCGGTTCCGTGGACGTTATCCGGCATTTGCAGAAAGCATCGTAAAGGTGAGTGAGTAGATTAATCTCGTTGAGACTTGGAGTTCTGATGGAATTAGTTGGGCGAACGAGGAGGGTTGGTATGCGAAACGACGATAGATGAAAAATGACAAATTTGTGTTAACATTTCAACAAGCTGATCACGTAGAAGCCATTGAAGCAAAACGATACGGTAGCGTTTTCTGGATACGCGGTTAACGTGCGCCATCGCAAAAAGAATGATAAAAATAATTAACTGTGCGAAAGCGCCCCTGGAAACATTGCCGATCGCAATTCGATAAATTTTCGTGAAAATTGATAAAATATTTAAATGACGATCGTAAAAGTGCGGCCAAGTCGAGAGAAGTGCATATGGGCAACGGCGGATGTACGACGTTTGTACGACTCGAGAATCTTTTATTTCCTCGTTATTTTTTATTACGTTTAGGTTTATTATGTATACGTACGCTGTCTGCACATGGTTATAAGCGACGGTGGTAGCACGCGAAAAGATTGTTTTACCCGGTTAGCCTTCCAACCAACGTATATCTGGCCTGGGAAACGGTTGATTCGGTGTTCGGAATAGGAATAAGGTATGAGATATACTACAATCTCCGCTGGCCACGAATCGCGTCGTATACGTTCATAGTACGTAGTATAGACGTGTACCTTGAAAAGGCCGAAATTCCGGCGCAAGCGCTTCGCCGGCCTCGTAAACGCGCTGACAAGCTTTTCGGGGGGAATTTTTCCTTCTTTTCGCAATTTTCAATATTCGCGCGAGAAACGAACGCGATTTTTGCAACAGTAGCGTACTCGTATACTTGCTTGTCTTGACATGTGCTGTAATTCTCATCCGGATGTTGAACAGCGTGATGTTTAAGTTCCTAATAACGCATTCGTTCGCGCCTTTTTCAAAAACCGGAAAATAATCGCAGGTAATTTTCGACGAATTTTATCTTCGACATGTGTTGAGCGAGCGTCGTGATAACGTCGAGTATTTTTTAACCTTTTGAGGTTTTCCATTTTTCAATTTTTTTTTCATCAGCTATTCTATTACGAATTTTTTCGACGTTTTAGGTTTTATTATTTACGTTTCAGGTCGTAAATAAGGTTTATGCAAAACCGTGCATTCGCAATTAATGCAAATTCTAATGTATTCCTCCTTGCTCGTTTATTTTTAAGACTATCCGTCAACCTGCTCGAGAATATAAATGAATTTTTAAATAGTTTCGTCTTATAGGCGGAAGTAGCGCTAGATTTTTCGTGCCGGGAGTTTATTCACTTTCGACGCGGCAACTTATTTGATAAACGTGTGAGTAATATTGCATACTATTTTGCCTAAAATTTACCAAAGATGGCCTACTTATGCAACTTGTTTGTCGTTTGTGTATTGCAGAGATCCGATTGCTACCTCATTTCTTTATGGAAAAAAAAATATTTTTTTGATTACGCAAATAATCACGAGTAATTAAGAAACTTTCTTGAATTTTGAATGTTTCATTAATGATTTCTTGTTATAGTTCAAACAAGATAGACTTTTTATTCCAAATAATTGCTGACAATTTTTTTTTTTATACGAAAATGGTCTCTGACAACATGCTACAAAATTACTAGCTCAAAAAATTGTCCCATTTGATCAACAATCAAAGTTATGGGATCTTAGTAACCTAAAAATAAGGTCTTGTAACTTCAATTTTTTATAAAATTGAGCAATTTTTTGATATAATATTCTTAAACATACACTTGTTCATCGAATAGAGCGATATTCCATCATTTTAATTTTCCCATGCAGTTAAAGGGATTTTAGTGCTTTTTCCTGCAAAAATTGGTTATGCAACCCGCTATATTGGTAGTCTCGTCTTAATATCGCCTCCATATATCAAGGCACACGATTGCTCATTCCATCAAGTAACTTTGACTTGTTTATATCAACAATTGAAAAATTGCGATAATTTTTTACACGAATTTTTGAGTTATTTAACCCGCCTCAGCCCGTCATGAAGTTACCCCGAGCAAAACTTTAATATTCAAAAAAGGTCTGAGAAATGTTTTAAGAATGATAAAGAATAGACACGCGCCTTTGGTTGGATGAAGGAGAAACGAATAAGTTATTTATCGTCCATATTACGGGGTAACTATCAAAGAAAAGGATCACGTTTGATAAATTAATTCGAAGGATTGAATATCTTGGTTGTCTACTTTGTTTGAATATTTCGATGTAATAAATTTGACGTTTATCGTAGACGGCGTACATTTAGGCTTATTGAGGACCTTTTTCGTTTACGCGGCGTGTGACGCATTTTAGGAAATATTTATCGAATTTTGGGTGCAGTCGCGAAGAAAAAAGGTTCTAGAAAATTATTACGTCGTTGTGGTGAATTAGTGACGTGATTTCGGCATTGGATTAAAATTGTTTGAATATCGATGCTAATAAAGTCTCGGTGTTGATTGTTTGTATTTATACGCTGCTGAAGTTCCTTTGCGTTAGGGTTTATTTTTTTGTAACTTTCAAGAGGAAACATTTCGTTATTAGCTCTGTAAAGTAAATTGTTTTGATGGAAGTTTAATTAGCAAAGTTCGAGCCAACGTTGTCTAAGGGGAGCGGTCGACCGCAAATTTCAAGTTCAGGTATCGAGTGCCCTTAACCTTGACTCGTATGCAAAATAACTCGAGTACGAGTAATTCAAGAATGCACGAGATATTTCACGAAGCTGTCATTTTAAAGAACTTCCTCGAAGTAGAAATGATGAAAGTTTCTCGTATCACTTCGAAAAGAAAAATAAACCAATCGTGAAAAATTTCTAATTTCGAGTTTATCAAGCGTCGATTATTTTTCGTATTGTTTTCACGATTATCGAACGTGTTTTAAAGTCTTAGAATTCCGCGGCGATAGGTTCAAGTAGTCCTGAGATGAACGTTTTCGAACACCAAACGAAGATTATTACGTTTTGTCGAGGTCGAGTGTTGTACGAGTTCTAAGTTATTCGTCAAAAAGTTCCGTTGAAAAAATTTATCCGCCTGAATGAGCCTGTCAGAGGTTGTTGAGAAGTTTAATTACGAGCTGAAATGAGTAAACGAATGCGGCAGTGTATTTTTTCGATACTGTAATTGTACACGAATGCTGGATAAGTTGCCTAACCCGGTTCCCTTAGAAGGCTAATAAATTGACTAATTAAGTATCGAAGGAGTCGCGCGATATGTCTTCTTTTTACGTTGTAAATGACAAGTTCTTGAGAATTTATGTTTAAGTAAAGATGAAATGGGATTGACTTGTTGTTCTTGAATGTACGATAATTTGCTTCTTTGAGTCTTGGAATATCGACAAGTTTTTTGATAATGTGTCGATTTGGGAGATCAATTAATTGTATGAATTCATATCGAAGGGAATAAGTGGTTGAGCTTCCATGAACGGCTGTTCTCATATGTTTTGCTTTTGGAAATATTGTATGCAGGGTGTCCGGGTACAGGTGAGCACCCCTCATAGCTCTGTCCCTTTAATTCGCCGGGTATGCTAATAGATATAAGTGAACCTGGTGTGAGTTGACTATATCGCTGTCGATGGGATTCTCATCTGTATCGGGACACTCTGTATAAGGTAATTTTTATTAGATTGAGGACACAGAGGTGATCGTTTGATTGCCTATACATATAAACGCCTTATATACGAGATAACTCGCCTACTTCGATATTTATCGCTGAGAATCACCACGACTCTCGTTGCGATTGATTAATTATCCATATTATTTCTTCAATCACGTGACTCGCGATCGTCGTAAATTTTTAACGTGGCGTGAATTTCTCGAATATTCGGGCAGAATGAGCGATCGTAGTATAATTAAAATATTACCCAAGACGGAAAATAGTGGCGAAATTTAAATTTCAACGTCGACTGTCAACATTTTCGTTGGAAGAAGGTTCCAGGTGCGGCCGGGCTTAATGGTATTTCATGTAGAGTAAAATACGGTTCGGTATTTTATTAAGAAAATGACAGCTTTAATATTTAATTCGTATTTAGCTGATAAGATTGACGCGACGAGAACGAGTTTAAAATTAGTAAATTATTTCTCGTCGCGTTGAAACTTTCTCACATGAAAGTTTCGCGCCAGAGTAAAGCAGAATGTGTGGAAACGATCAATTTCAGGTTGGTCGTTAAAAAAGGCAGCCTTTTTTTTTTTCTTCGCACAGTGTAATTTTCGCGATTGATATTTGGTTGAAAAAGTCGGATTACGGACCACGAAATATAGCTGTCTTTTTACCATGAAGAGGTAATCTCGACAGAAAAGTCAGTGATGAACTCGATATCAATCTTCCATTCAGCATTTCGACAGGTTAATCCGTATCGGTGAGATTTTTTTGCGAAAAGTAATCGCGTATTCTGAATTCAATTTACCGTATTCGACGTACTCGTCGTGTACGAATACAAGACGAGATGGGATTTTATGGGATAATGGCGAATTTGGCGACATGTGTGGGTACTTTGTCCTGTTGTATGCGTGTAAACTGTAACACGTATCTTGGCCGGATACGAGTCACGTGTCACGATTTACGAGTCCGCATTGACGAGATACCTGTGAGGGTTGGTGCGCTGCGGCGCCTCGAATACGCGACGTAATTCGGGTTAATTACGCGATATTTGCGCTCGGAGACCGCGTATCGATCGCTCGATTCTCAACAGGTCGGCTCGTCGACGGGATTTTTTTCTCGTCGAACGAATTCGCGATTCGATGTATACCGGATGTCATTTTCGATACGAGGACTTCGCAAAAGGATGTAAATTCGTGAATGCGAAATATTTCGATGAAATACGATGGGTTTCCTTGTGATATAGTCAGCCTTGCAAGACGTATCTCGTCATCTTTGTATTATCGCTACCAACTCACCCTGCCGTCCTTTCCTGGTCGTCCGTCTATCTCGCGTTATTCGATTTCATTACGTTAACGATGTCTATCACTTTTCTTAAATAGGCGATGTTTTCGAGTCTTCGGCGCTGTCTCGCTGAAAGAAAGATTTATCGTTTTCATCGGTTCGAAATCCGAATGCGATACGTCGTCGAAACGTTAATTATCGATGTAAATGTAGACCGGGGCGAGGAAATGATGATGAAGCGATTTCGTTCGATTGTACGTTTTTCATATCATTTCCAAAATGTCATGACTTGGGAAGTTTGCTAGAAATCATTCTTATAAAAGTGAAAAAATCAATCCCAAAATTATGCCTTTTAATTTAACATTTTCCGCGTTGCTCCTTTCATTCGATTGTTTGATAGGCAATGCAAACAAGTGTAATATCTTATTGCCTACCTCTAAATTTCAAGGCAGTAACATGCTCTAGAATAAACGGTGATGTCATTCTGATAACTTTTCTCAACTCAGACACCAATGTTATCGAACTGTAGTACCAAAGGGATTATCTGACAAAGGAATCAGTCGAGGGGTCCGGCTCGAATTTGAATAGGAGCTGGATTTTTGGAAGGAACATGTCAAAAAACCCTCAAAACCAGATTTTAGCTGTCCTAGTCGACTTTTTGATTTTTGGCGAATTTTTGAAATTTGAAAGTTATGAAATTTCTTTTAAAAATAGAGATAGAAAAAAAATTAATTTTGAAAAATATTTCATTGAAAAATCAACTTTGGACAGCTAAAATTTTGGTTTTAAGTTTTTTTTGACATGCTCTTTTCAAAAATCCATCCCCTTTTTAAATTTGAGCCAGATACCCCGAGAAGTTCCCTTATGAAGGTGAAAAGGCCATCAATTTAGAGATGTAACCCGACTCATTCGAATTTTAGGTTTGGCAATTTCTTGTAATGACACCCACGTTGGTTACGTGCATCTGTAGTTGAAGGATTATAGATCTTGAAACGAATATTCTGCTTATATTTAGGCAAAAATTATGAAAAAACATTAAAGCGATATTTCCTCGATGTTGCAGTTGAATAAAGAAACGTCGTAAATGCCTGTGATAACGTATGAAAACGAAAATCATTTGTGGAATTCGGAAAAACCCCATTCGAATCCGAGGTGCGAAATTACTATAAATTCCGACAATGAAGATTCCACGTTTACATCACATTTGATGAACGGATTCAGCAACAAACCAAGCCAGCAGATGAACGAGGAATGTCCAAATCAAAGGTAATCTTTTTATATTATCTGTTTCAAGAGGTAGCGTTAAAAAAAACTGCCAAAAAAAGAGTTTCGAACACGCAGCTCGTCACTTGTAAAGCATTGCCCTCGTAATTAAAGTAAATTTCTCAACTTACGATTTCTCAATGTTTTCAACTCCCGAACTAACTCTCTCCTCTTTAATCTCTCGACGTTATTAAAACGTTTCTTCGTCTTTCCTCTTACCTTCCTTTTAATCTCGTGAAATTTAATTTCGTACATTTGTGATATCTGTTTATATTATTTTTTCGTGTCGACGAGCTCTCCTAATGAGTATAATTTTTTCCAATTTTTTAATCAAGAGGTCATTGATGCGAAATGTTCGACCGACGAGTGGCATTTCATTTTATTTAATTAGCTATACGTCGAAGGAGAAATTTAAGAGTAATTATTCACTCGTGATATTAAGAAAATTTCATTTCATTACGCAATAACGGACTAACAAATTTCTTCGCTGAATTTTCAAGCTTAAGCAACTTTTTGTACGTTGCAGCGAAACGTACTTGATGGGTCACATAATCGTATAATTTAAGGGATAACTTTGATAGGCAACATTTTCTACACTGGATGTTCAATAAATTGCCTAAGCTCTTTGTTAATGAAAGTAAAACATGATAAGGTTATGCAATACCTTTGACATCAAAGTTTTACAAGTAGAAGATCAGTATTAGAAGGCGTTATCTCTTTGGAGATTTCAGGCGAAAAATCATTTTAATTAATTTAAAAAAGTTATTCTCAAAATACTTTGAGATTGGATTGAGGAACGTGAAATTTGATTCTATCGTGTCTTGATGGAATTTCCTTATTTCCTTTTCAAGTTTAGACATTCTTTGATGTTGCGAAATTTTGATACTGGAGCAATCGTATCATCAATTTGTTTCTCTGATATATTGACGCTGGGAAATTTGGAAAATATCGCTCCAATGTTTGATGAGTTGCTTAAACTACGTGTTGACGAATGGTAGTGTAACTCGACACGTTGTAATTTTTTATCAGCGTTAATAATTAGTCCAACAATGAGATGGGATTTTCGTGTGACATTGCTTCTCTGCATGTTCTGTTTGGGAAAACTTAAATTAATCGAATGAAGCTGTCCTTTGAAAGGTTTTTCTTTGATTTATCGATGCGTAAATGTAAAGGAATTTTTTTTCCGCCGAAGTCTAATCGGTTTAAGAAATTTAGTTTCGAAAAAGGCCGACTTTGAGTTGACTCGAGTCATAAAAGTGCCGAATGTATGAAACAGATCGTTTATACTGAAACTGAAAAATGACTTTTTTGGACGATGGTATAATTTAGAAACGTAGAGAAGAGAAAATGTCAGTGATCGTGACCCTTTAATTTGTCTATCAGGGAGCTCAACGTGTAGCATTTTTATTCCTCCGCCGGATTCCTCACTTTAACGGGTGAAAAAATGTTGCTCGAAATTTATCTCGTAAGGAATCCCGTCACCCACCAATTTTCTATTTCGATGTTGACTATTTTCCGAGTGGAATCGCCGTGTTTTTTTTTATAAGCCATGACGAATCAGGCCCATGTATATTCACCGAGGCAAATATAATTTAAATGACTTTTGCGAATTGCACAATGCGAAGCGGCCGACATTCGAGGACGTATCGTAGGAATTTTTACATTTTATAAAAAACCATTTAGGAGTTCAATTAGTCGACTACAAACGAGGATCGTATCAATCACGTCGTCGATAGAAAAGGGAAAAAATACTCGAAACGATGTAAATTTTAAAACGGGCGCGAGAATATTTGATGAAAATATTAAGTCGATACGACGCGAAGTTATAGAGGCGAACAAACGAAATTAACTGTGATAAAGAGCCGAAACCAGAATAATTTGAAATTCAAATTTGCAACAGGCAAAAAATTCGTATTTACGTTTTCCGCGACAGAAATTAATAAAAGTTGTGTTATTCGTTTCGGCGAAACAACGCCGAGAAAATCTTGTTCATTTGGAATTGTTTTTCCGTCGTTCGTCGACTTTTTCAATTTGTAAAAAAAAATCCTCTCAACTTTTGCATATATTTAAACAGATAAACGAGCGCATGTCAATTTTTATATGACACACTTGTTGGATTTCCTAGCGTAAATCACGGTCGAAAGTGAAAGGTCGACGGTACAGTTGTACTCGTACATATTGCACGCCGATTTGACGAATATTTTTTATATCGCTCGTAAAAAAACAACGTTTTCGTAAACATCGAGTAATTTTGATCACAAATTTATTCAATTTTTTTTTTAATTTATGAATCGACGATGTAACTTTTGCGATCCACGAAGCGATTATTTTAATTATAAAGCGACGCGTTTCCAAAAAAAATACCGAGAAATTGCAAAAAATAACCAAAAAAAATTACTTCGATGAGTAAAATTTTCCTAAATCTTTTTGCGTATAAGGCTTTACTCGCTAAATAAATTTCGCCTTTTATTCGACCATCTTCGTTAACGAAATCCTCAAAAAGTCGACTGAAGTGCTAAAGATAACGAAATTAATTTTAGCCAATTTAATATTTTTTGCGTCGCCGAATCTCTTCGTTCTCTTTTCGCCGATAAATTCTTCATCGTTTAGAGTAGGTAAGCTTCTTTTCTGGAAAACCGACGTTAATAAAAAAAAACTAAAACAAAGGTCGCCAATCATCTTGGAAATGTCGCAATTCGATGAATTTCGTTTTGGATTATTTTTAACAGAATTACCCTTTACTTGAGGAAATAGAAATCAACGGTAAAAATGGCGTTTTTACATCTTAAAATCCCCGAAATTTTTTTTCTCGTTTTTACATGTTTAAGAGACTAATAAGAAGAAAAAACTTCATACCCGATGTATCGAAAACATCGGTGGTTTTCGCTTTAAAAAATATTAAAAGTCGCGAACGTACGCCCGTCAAGTTGATACCGGCCACTGCGTACTAGCGGGAGATGTACGCTTACGCGTCGCAACAGTTTTCCTCAGTACGAACGTGCGTTCTTATCTCCCGCTAGTACACAGCGGGCGGTATCAACGTGACGAGCATACGTTCAGGATTTTTCAACAATTTTTTACGCAAAAACTATCGACTTTTTTGTTGCATTTCGTACACGGTTTTTTCTTCTTATGAACTTCTTAAATACGTTAAAAAATGTTTCAACAAAAAGAAAAATGTATCCTTTGATTTAGCCCTGAAAATAACGCCTCAAAGTGGTTTTTAAGAGGTTTCAGTATGTGCCCAAGCTCTACAAATTTTGATTTTCGGTTTATGAATGCATACTAGCTTTGTCCCCAAACCCCCCTCATGTTGCTTCGCAATGCTTGCCACCGTACAATCCTTTTTTTTCTATTCATGTCTTTCAAGTTCACTCCTCTTCCACAGGCGATCAAAAGCTGGGAATGTTTTTCCAATTTTTCAAAATCAATTTTTATCGATTTGTGTCATTGAACTGAAAATTCGCGACAAAGGTCGATTCACTTTGGTCAACTCCACTACGTATACCCTAAAATTAATCTTCGAGTTTCTCACTTTTTTGGCGCGTTTTCTCCCAACAACGGTGTGTTTTTCACTTGAAACTCAGCAAATTTCATGTTTCGGTTGATTGCCACAAAGATTGCGGTTGCGTCGATTTGGAAAGTTACGCGACAAAAATGACGTATTGTAAGTTGCCTTCTCTCGCGTTCGTTAAGGAGCAATAGCTTATAAAGAACGACTCGATATACATAGTAAACGTTGCCATTTCCGAAAAGAGCAACGGCATTAGATTACGTAAAAACATAAACCATTACGACAAGGCTCCCATTATACATCTGGTGCCTAGACAAAGCGACATTTGAACATGAAATCGGGTACGAACGTTGCAGGGGAGGGATGGTAGGGGGTACGCGATATATGGCAAACGTGCGAATGGTCGTGTTCGACGTTAAACGACGCGGCGCCGTGTAAACGAGAAGGCAGGTAGGCAAATTTATCATTAATTTCGAATCGATTCGGTAGTAAATTGAAAATCGCTGCGAAACGTAAGTCTGGAAAACGTTTTAAAAAATTATTACGTCGATAAAATTTATAATACTACGAAAGAGTAGAAAACATCTGTTAAAGAAGTAAGACTACATTGACATATAAATTACTTGAAAGCTGTAAACGATTTTGAAATGTACGAGGAAGCCTTGTTTGAATTTACCTCGAAAACGTCGCCTTTTTTTTCCACGAATTAAAAACGAACAAGTAGGAAAAAATCTCGCCGGGAGAAATCCGTTGAATAGTTTAACCAGTTTAACGAAAAGTTTTACTTCGGATGATGGATTATGAGAGAATTTTATTAATAGTTTAATTAGGGCGAAATTTTTAGCGTATTTTGTTTTTAAAAAGTTTTCGTTTGCGGATGCGTTAAATTTTGCACGTATTTTGGATGCTTTTTGCACGACGTACGAGATCACGTAGTCGAATCTACGCTGCGAAGGTTTCGTGCGTGAAATATTTTCGCTCGATCGAGTCTTTTGAATAAGAAAAACAAAAAGCCTGCGAGTCAATTAGGTGTGATTTAACGTCGGATAAATAAACATCAAAAGGGTTGCATATTTAATTACTTTCCAGGTGAAAAGGAAAAACAACCTCCGCGAGTTTTTACACGTTTCAAATATTTTCAAGCTTTTTCAATTTTTTGCCCTCTTATTTCTCGTACGAACCGTTTTAAAAACACGCGAATGCTTTACGAATTTCAATCTTTACACGCTTCGATGAGCTAGAAATGTTATTTTTTGGCCGTTTCGTTTCGAAATAATCTCCTATAATACGTGTTAAGCGGATATTAATCCAATTATATTCGTATTTTCGGCCACGCAATTCGCCCCCGTGATAAGGCCAGTAAGCATTTGCGGCTGTCGATTGGCCTTTCGACGAAGAAAAATTCGATTTTGTATTCGTATCATTTCGATTCACAAGAGAGGGAGTTGTAGAGCGTGTGCCGTCTGTAGAACATTTATTCGTTCTACCTTTATAGTAAATATTTTTCTCTTTTTTTCAATAGCTCAAAGGTATTTCATAAAGATTTCAAATTGTCTGAGAATTTTTCCCATTGAACTTTCGTGCACTATTTTTAATATTTTTGGCAAAAGATAAAAAGAAAGTCGCCGAACGTTTGAACATTAGAGTTGGATTTTTTTCAATTCCAAGAAAAAGTTTGTTTCTGAAGAGGTAGTTTTGCTCGAGAAAATTTTCGTGCCTAAAATTTCCCATTTCGAAAAATTATGTGAAAGTGAAAATTTGAAAAGAAATTTGTATCAAATGCTGAAATTATTCGACTAAAATGTTGAATTAAATCGAGAATTTTGAGAAATTACCAGACTACAACAATAATTTTGAAAATGTTTTTATTAAAATTTTTCCTCGAATTTTTATTATACTCGAAATTAAAAGAGATTGGCGAGACCAAAAAAACGAGTTTGGTTTGACAAAAATTAAAAAAATTCTAGAAGAATTTTCAAACGAAAAAATAGCTATTGTTTTCCAGCGGAAAAACACCGGATTTAAATTTCTATTGTTACGCGGGGAAAAAATTTTTGAATTTTTTCTTCTATAGGAATTCATACATATCGAGTATCGATTTACGTGAATATTGCAAGCGTGAAATTAGATTTTGCATCGCAATGTCGAAGGTCACATTGTTCAAATATTCCTAAACTCTCGATAAAATACGAATGAAAGAAAAATAAGAATGAAATGAAGAAAACATAGTCAAAAGAATGCACGACACACATCCCGATTCGTTCGACAACATCGACGTAATCATCCGTAAAACGAATCAAAAAAAATAACTACGCATCGGAAACGTATTTCAGTGAATGTAGTTTTAATTCGAATTTTTCTTACATTTTGAAAAAATGTATTCGAGGAAGTTGTTCGATATTTACGTTGTGTCCTCAAATACCACCGCACACATTTATACCTCGAATAATACGAGTAGATTTGAAAGTTTCACGTTGAAAGGTGCTCTACATAGTTGTTTGTAATGAAGCTGTATTCGTAAAAAGTTGAGAAAACTCAGCCACGTTGACTGGAAAGTTGGTCTTGTGTGAAACAACAATGTCTCACGCGTTGATCTGAAAAACATATTCTTGTATTAATAACTTTTCGAGGTACGTTTCGATAATTTAATCGCATAATTTTGTTTTTGTTATTATGCCATCGCGAATGAACAGATTATGGATGTTTGTAAATTGCACGTTTGTAAAAGTTCACTTCTGAATAGTTCGTGGTGTTGGATAGCGAATAACTATGAGTATTATAATACGAGTATTTGTCAGAAAGCCATCTAAAGGGATCTATTGGTTTCACAGTTGTTATCAACAAATCGAGGAAGAAACACAGAAGTAATCAAAATCAGTAAATTTTCTACTGTTCAACAAAAATCATCGTGAAAATAATTCATTCGATTAATTTTAAAATTATAAAAAACAGCCAAGAAAGTTACCTATGTATGTATTTGCGATAAACTTCGTCGACCTTGACAGTTGAATTGAAAACACAATGACGACGACTTGTTTAACTGGTTTTTATTACTTGAAAAATCAATCGAACGAGTTATTTTTCATAACCCACCGGTTGACCTTGACTACTAAGGGAGAAACAACCCGATGTTAACCTGTTTGACTGGTTTTTTTTTCACTACGCAAACCGGTTAAATGATTTATTCGATTTTTCAATCTTTTCGACCTCGATTAATTTATGGAATAGATTCATTGAACGTCCATTCCTCGAACAACGTAGTAAAAACCATGTTGTCTTATTTTTGATCAAATGGTATAAATTTATTAGCAATGTTTCTGATTATTTTTAACCTTGATGGTACTTTTTATCCATTTTTAATGTTTGAATGTTCTTACTACTCGTACCAAGTTTAAATGCACTATGCGCTACTTCCCATGATATTACTTTTTGTTCGAAAAACTTTTCTACCTTTATTGACGCAGCATGTCGGATATTACTCGTGAAACTCGGTTGTATTCGTAGACATGACGCCTGTTCGAGGAAACTTTGAAAACATTTCGTATATTTTCATCAATCAAGTACCTCGGTTTGTTGGTTATTTGTCGTAAAATACTCGTGACGTGGTTGTCCCCCAAAATAAATTCAATCAGCTTCGAAAATGGATAATTTTATATCGCCAAATTAAAACAAATTATCGGCATTTTACAGGATGAAAAGGGCAGCCAGTATAGCATATTCGAACGAAACACACCAGCCGGAACAACCGTTGTTGCATTTCTTTCTACCAAACAAAGTCGAATATTATTGTAACACGAATCGAGATCAGTTCACTAAAATAAGCGTCCCGGATGCTGTAACCAATCCCAGAAGGCATTCATCCGGCAACTGTAATACCGAAAATGATTTCGAAAAGGTAAGAGGAGTTTTTACAATTTTTATTTTCGAGAAAAAATAACAAAAATTCAGAATTAGCGAAGCGGAAGCAAGAAATTAAGCGTTCTGTGAGATTTTTTTCGCTTTTTTATGAACTTGCTTCAAGTTTTACCTTGGCCTTTTTTTTTCATAAGGTCTTTCAATTTGTTCACTTTGTTGATTGAATTGTCATTTTGTAATTATGATGTACGATCGTAATTTTTATATTTTTTTTCTGCGACGCGAGATTTCTTTTTCGCGTTCGTCGCAAAAAGTGAATTTTTTCGTTATTGAGTTTGCCGTTAAAATTCCCAGACAAAATGGAATTTGGTTTAATGAAAAAAATGATAAATGTTTGGGTGCTTTTTTTTATTTCAGATGATTTTAGGTCAAGGATATTGATAGTATTCTCTATTGCTCGTATTGCTTCTGTATATGTATATGTAATTGTATACTACTTAGTTCCGCTAATTGAGGGCTTCGCATCCAACCCCCCTCACGTTGCTACGCAATGCTCACTACCGCACACTACTTTTTTTTCTATTCCTAATGACTCTCAATCATAATTGATGTTACAAAACTCTTCTCTGCCTTTTGGCTAAGATCTAAATAAGTAGCTTGTGGTAAATGACCATTATTACAGAGGCAAATGACAGCAAAATTGTTGCAAATGTCATTTTATGATACACTCCTGATAAGTTGCAATACTTGTTATTACCGTAAGTTCGCAGTATTCGCGGTAATTTACCATCAATTATTATAATTTACCAGTAATTTAATTTTCGTAATTCACCGGTAATTTACAATGATTTAACCATTATTTGCTGTATTTTACCATTAATTTACGGTAATTTACTGTTGGCTTACAGTTGATAACCAATGATGATTTACCATAAAGTTACGGCTTTTCTGTAACTTACCATTAACTTTTCGTGTTTACGATAATTACCGGTAATTTACTATGTTCAAAATTTGACGAAATCCGGATTGCTCGTTTTTGCCTGATGAGGTCGCAAAGAAAACGGTCACCATTATATATCTAGATGTTTTCTCGAGCCAGAGCTAATTGGGAATAAGTTTATCGAAGATTTTTGATTTTCCCCAAGACGATCTCGGAAAAATGTATTTTTTTGGAATTTAATTTTCCGGTGATTCGAAATTAATTAAATGTGGAATTTTTGAAAGGTACTTGAATTTTATCTCAAATGATTTTTGGCATAAAAACAACTGACTACACATTCGCAAAAAAAGAGGTGAGAAATTTAAAAAAAAAAATCACTTCAGCTCGATTGGCATAAAACTGAATAGAAATTATTTATATTTTTGTTAATATTTCGCCGTTGCGATATAATTGCGAAAATATCGCGTAAAAGAAACCGTAAAATTCTCGCGAATAAAATCGTTAGGAAATTTCTATCGTAGAATTTTCAAAAGCTCGATCAAGGCCACGGTTATTCGTCTCACCTCATTACGTTAATTCTTTCGATGGAACATCTCGTTGGAAGAATTTCAAAAGAGACCCTCGTACGGAAAAAAAAGCGTCCGCGAATATCAGCTTATATACGTAATTCATCTCGATAAAAGCTCGAACAGAATATAAAACAATTTGATCTCGACGATGGTCACGAACACGATGAAAAGAATTTCTTCCTTTTGAAAGTCATCAAAAAATGCAACAAGCTCGTCAAAGGAGTCGAAATCTTTTCGACGTTTCGATATTTAAGGAAATATGACATTGATAAAAGGAATTATATAACTCAAAAGAGTAAATTCTTCGTGGCTTTGTAAAAAATTACCTTATTAAATTCTTCTTCCCATCGAGAGCAAAATCTGTATTAACGTGAAATTTCCTCAAGCTAAACTTCACTTGAGTTCGCTATGAAGTCGGCGCGGCGTAATAAACTCAACGCTGTATTCGTCTTGAATTTTGAATGCGATTCCGTTGCCCTTTTCACTTTGGAAAAAAAAAGGTACGAATGTAGCACGTGAAACGAACTGAGAGAATTATTTTTGAAGGAAAATAACCGCGTTGTCGTTTTGTTTCCATTTTAGTAGTCGCAGAATGTTTTTTTTTTACTGTCTGCGTTGTTTTTCGGATGTTAACGAGAAATTAATTTTACCAGATGAGGGGTTTTTTGGAATATTTTTTCGTTAATTTTTTTCTGTCTTGACGACTTGACCTAAATTATTAATGTGGCCTTGAATGGTGAAAAAAAAAAGGACAGTTGACAATCGTTATTGTTAATGTTTACAGATGCTCGATCGATGTGCCGAAATGAAATTAGAATTAGTTTGGTTTTCGCGTGTACCAAAAGAAAAAAACTTCTACGGATAAGTTTTTCTCGTTTATGTTCGCAGTAACTTCATAATATCTTCATCCTTTCTAGTTCACCATTCTACCCGTGAGAGTAATTTAAATTAAAATCTAAGCAGACCGTAAGACTAGAATCGAACAGACATTATCTACCGCATCGATAGAACCCTCCATTGTCCTTAAGTATATTCTTTCACATCGGTCGACGTTTTAATTTAAATTTATTTCGTTATTTTTGGTTTATCGTTCGCAATACGCAAGCTTGTCCCGTTTGCAAACTCGTGTACCGAGTGAAATAGCGAAAAATTAATATCGCGGAGTATTCGAATCTCCTTCGGTCCGGGGTTTCTTAATTAGTCCGTTTAAATATTAATTTCGTCTTTTCACCTCGCGTACTTATGTTACGTACAGAGACAGATCAAAAGTTAGGAAAATCTTTACTCCGTCTCGTTTTGGAATATTAAACATTTCAATTGATTTAATCAAAAGAAAACACGTAGAAAGTGTCTGGTTCAACCACGAGCGAACAACTTGTAATTATGTCTCGTGTTCAAGTCACAGAAAATTTTTAACGAGTGGAAGTCGCGACGTCTTTGTAGACGAGAGTTCAGATAATTTTTAAATTGTCGCGAAGAAATCACGAGTTTGTTCAAGGTTGAGTGCCTTTTATCTGACAATGCCGCAATACATGCTGCACAAATGTATGTAGGGTCATGTTTCTGGTATTTGAAGGGGTAAGAAGTATAATCCCACGTAGATGTTGATATTTGATCACCTTTTTCATGTGAGGTTGCAATACATATTACACCAGTGCATACAAGTTCACGCTATTTGAAGGGGTAATGCTATGTACTGGGTGATTATTCAAAGTTCCTGTTCTTTAGGGTCGGACACAAGGTGCAACAGATCGTATAACCAATTTTGGAAACCTCAAGGCTCTGTAACTTCAAATTCTCATTAAATTGACCAATTTTTTCATATACTTGAAAGGAGACTACGGGTATAGTGGGTCGCATAACCAATTTTTGCAGGAAAAACACTGAAATCACTGTAACTGCCCGGGAAAATTAAAATTGTGGAATATTGCTCTGTAGGGTAAACAAGTGTATGTTTAAGACTATTATATCAAAAAATTGTTCAATTTTAATTTTATAAAAAGTTGAAATTCCAGTACCTTAGTTTGAGGTTTCTAAGATCCCACAACTTCAGTTGTTGATCAAATGAGACAATTTTTTGATATGATATCCTAAAACAAAAATCGGTTATGCAACCTATTACACCTTGAATCCCGTCCTCATCTGCTGATCAGCAATTTCATCTCCGCGTGAACTTGTATGCTCTTAAAATTAAAGGGTTGATGTAAACTATTGAAATGACTGTTTGCTGTCATAACTTTTGTAATATTGCGGAAAGAAAATTTTTCACATTTTATGTGCGTTTCTTCGAGCGTTACGAAAAGTTTGACATCGTGTTTTTGCTTCATTTGAAAATTGAAGGCACGAAAAAAAAGAGAATATTTTTTATACGAGATGTACCGCTTTGAGTTTTTAAATTGAGCGAAAATACAACATTAGATTTTTTATAGAGCTTCTTGAGTGCTATGATCAAGTTCATGGAGTGATTTTGCATATTTGCTAAACCAGAGCAGTTGAACCACTCACAGATTTTGGCACCTTTACGAAATTTTCAATTTTAGAATTCAAACAAATCAAGTAAAGGGATCGAGGGTATAAGATTTTTATGTCCTAATTCAAAGAAAGAAGAATCAAAAAACAGCATGTTGTAGGCAAAATTTCTGGAATGCGTTTCATTGCCTTTAAGTTTTGGTTGGGGTCCTCTTTGTATAAAAAACATAAATTGACCACTCCAATCCTTGTGCGTTGCTCCTTAAGGGGGCCGAATGTGTCCACAATTTCAGTAATGAAACACTTTCCAGAAATTTTGTCCCCAAAAAACCCCAATTCGCCTGGACTAAGACAGATCAGAACGAATAATTACTTTGCTATGTGTTTGCGCCTTCAGTTTTTGGATTGGTAAATTGTCGCACAAAGGTGTAGTTGGTGTTGCCTAAAAGTCGACTCGATTATCGAGTGTTTTTATTAGAACACCTTGTATAATGTAATCTCAAATCACTTTTCTACTTATCTGTTCCTAACTTAAGGTTCGATCTGTTTATATAACGTCGAGATGTTTGTTAACGGTACGAAAATTAATTATAACGAAACGTTCTGTGGTGTGGATATTATTAAATGGAGGCCATAATACAATGAAACAATTTAAGGAAATGATTTAAGCGAGTTGAGAATCATATTGAAAGAGAAAGGTAGAAAACACTAGAGAATTTCTATTGTACGCGTTCGATGCGAAGGCTACGCCGAGTGCGAAACTCGCGCTTGCTAAACCACAACGCGCTGTCACTTCGAAGCGTTAATTTAAACCGAACGGTAAACCAATTAAATAGATCCTACCTGGTGGAGATTTTTGAAAAACGAAATTTAAAAGCGACCCGAGCCGCGTTTCTCGGACGACAATACAAACGATTAAATTATGTATAAGGTTTTTTTTTCAGTTCTCGACAAAGGCGACGGCGACGCGCGACGCAGGTAATTCGACGAGTAAGACGATTTCTAACGGAAGCATTTTTTATGAGCTCAGCTCGTTTCCACGGCCTCGTGGAAACGATGGCTATAAATTAACCGTAGCTAAACTAAGAGCCAACGAAATTTCCTTCTCGAAGTGCCACCAGAGTACGCAGTCTGGTAGCGTGAACCTTTTTTCTGAAATTTGTTATAATTGCGCTACCGCGTGTACGCGGTTTAATATATTTCCCTGCTGCTTTTCCATTAACGACGAATTTTTCTCCCTTCAAGGTGAACGAGTGCGTTTTATGGATATATTCTATACGACTGCGTGTCGCTCTCCGCCTTGCAACCGCGACGAAAAATGTGAATTTGTTTACAGACGGCGGAAAATTTTTTTCGCGTTTTTATCGTAAATTTTTCGGCGTAGAATTTAATTGGAGGATTTTCACGAGTCACGATCGCTTCGTATTTTTTATGAGTTTAACGACTCGTCGAGTTAAGCCGAAAGCAAACAGGGGTGAGAGTTTTTACGCCCATTAAAATCGGAATTTATTAGTTTCTGGGATAACGTCGAAATTTTGGAATTTTCCCGTGATTCTTCAGGTGATTGTTTTCCGTTATAAAATGCTTTTCGAGCAAGATTTTTAAAGTCGTGGTAAATCTCTAAAGAAATATTCAACTCAGTTTTAAAATATGGAATGTACGCAGGAAATATTTAAATAATGAAAAATTCACTTCTTCATAATGATGATAAAAACGTAAATTTATACGCAGCTTTTGGAACTGATAATTGAGGAAACCAAACGATGAAAATTTTCAAATGTTACCAAATTTAGCAATTTCGATAACGTCTCAACTTTAGTTCAAGATACGCGTGGAAACGGTTGGCAAAAGAGTTGATAAGTTTGAAAGAGAAGCTACGTGTGCACCCCCGATTGAGAATACATTATAAAGTTCAAGGTTACACATTTTGTTTACTGTAATCCTTTAAAAGTATATACCGCGATAGAGATTTACTCGTTTAATAATTCTATTTCATGTCGACGGATTCGAGTATATACGAGATATAAAGAGAAAAGTTTTCCATTTTTGATTCGATCACGCCTACATTTTGGTATATACTCTTAACTCTTCGAAGGCTTTTCGTGTAGCGAAGGGTGGTGGAAATTCGGTTAAAAACATCGAACCGTTTGCGATTTCGATTTCCCGTTAGTTAAACTTGGAAGTAATCAAAAATAAAGCAGAAAAAGCTTTTCGCAACGGTAAACAGATTAGGTTATTTTTGAAGTTCTAACGAGACGAAGAGGCTTGCAAAAGATACCGATTACACGTGTTTACTACCTTTTTTAACTAAATCTTTTGACGTGTAACGAGAAAACCAAGGATTTAGACGTTTAGTTGAATTAACTCGAGGATAAATGTCACACGGCGAAACGCTGATTGCGATTTTTGCAAGTGTTGATTTGGCGAAATTGAAAGCTCGAGTTGAAAGTGATATAAAAAATATATCGAAGTTCTATGCTTCTCTTTTTGCAGCCGAGACGACTAAATTGGAAAATTCGACGTTTAAAGAGTTCATTGCCATCGGGACGGATCTATTGTATCATTCTAAACCCTTCTCTCTCATGTTTTTTCTAAAAAAAAAAAATACAAGATAGCTCTTTTGAAACAAAGTTGGATCACATAGTGAGCTCTGAATGCCGAAGAAGTTGCCAAATTTTCATGATTAGGCGGTGTTTTACCTTCGTCATCGAATTAGGCAACTTGTTGAACCTGTGCGTTGAATACGTTGCTAGCCTAGCTAATAGGGTACCCCCTCCGTTTTTTTCTTAAAAAGTACACGATAACTCCTTCGAAATGAAGTTAGATTACATGTCGAACTCCAAAAGCAGAAGGAATTGCCTAATGCTAATGCCGGTAATTAAGTAAAGTTTTGCCTTCGTTATTAAGTTAAACAACTTGTTGAACCTGTATGTCCAATAAGTTGCTGGTTTGACTGATAGACAATCTAACTTACAGTGGTGCAATTTAGGTTGCGTACACGATAATTCGTGAGGTAATTTTTATTCTTTTCCTCGGCGACAATACAGAAATCTGTAGTTTTTTTATTTTAGGAGGGTTGTCAAGTAAAATGCTGAAAATTTGAGCAACATACGAGCTAATCTCGCTCAAAGCGGAGATTATTTCTCGCTCAAAGCGGAGATTATTTAGCGAGGAAAATTAATTTGGCTGTTTGGGTCAAAAAGTCTAAACTGTTCCCCTTCTTTAAATACTTCACTTTTGAAATAAATAGTTTACGTGGGCGCAACAGAGAAAAATCGGGAAAAATTTCTTTACAGAGTGAAAAAAAAGTTAATTAAGAAATACACAGTTCGTCGGCGAGAGCAACGATCTCGTAAAAAAGCTACGCGCATACCTCGGCGACAGTTTTTTTCGCGAACAAATATTTTAATATTTGCATTTTCTTTGTTGTAAAGCAGAAGTAAAACGAGATTTATGTCGGAGGTAGAAGGAAAAATAGGCTTCGAGAATTCGTAATTTTTCAGCTCTTCGGATTTTCAGTGGTATACGAATGAGAAATTTTTTTGAAAGTAATTTTTCTCTCGATTTCGTGAAAATCGCGCAAATACTAAGACAAATGTAAAGGCAGCGAAGAATTAATAAAAAAAAAACGAATACAAAGAGAAAAAATTCATTATTTTTCTCCATAAAAAGTAACGAGTTTTGGATGGGTTCGGCTTATATAAACGCTTCGCCAAAAAAAAAACTGAAAAAGGAATTCAGTTGTAAATTAAAATGGCGATTAAGAAAGCAGATGTTAATGAAGGGTAATTTGAAATTGAAAATTGCGTAGAACTTTTATCAAGCTCGGAGAGTTTTTTTGCTGCGAAATATTTCAAATACAAGGTTGGGGGAAAAGTAAAAAAATTTCACCTTTCTCGGTAAACGCGGATAGGTTTTGAAAAATCACCGGTTGTTAAAAATATCGCGCGTAAACGAATTGATAAATATGGACGAATACGTTGAGCTCGATGGAGATGTAAGGTGAGGGAATCGTTTATAGGGCGCGTCCGCAGTGCGGGATGTTTGTACAACACGCGATGGGTGCAATTTTTAAAAGTAAAGACCAAATTATCTTTTTTCACCGCTCCCGTAATAAAGATACATTTGTCTTGATGCCGCGAATAATGTGGTGTCTTTTCGTAGCCGTCGTCGTGGACGTATTTGCCAACGAAGGAGGCTACGAGGTTATCAGAAGAGCGTAAATACAATCCCTTTCTAAGATACATATTTTTCTACGGAAGAGGAAAATATTTTTCACCGTTTGCGTAATACGTAAACAAAAGAAGTTTTTTTTAGTAAAATCACGGAACTTGTAATATTGGTTAAAAATTGGCTCCATAAAAAAAGCTCATATTGAAGAGAATTGTAGTGATGAAATTTGAAAAGATACGAAAAAATTATTGGTACAAAAAATGTTCCTTATTTAATTTGCAACAATTTTTGTTTCGAGAATTTTTTTCTCAAGTTGCCTCAAGTCTCGCTAAAACGTGAAAATTATACTGCAAAAAGTTTTTAGACCTTACATAACCACATCATACGATTACTTCACTTAACGATATACTTAAATTTTCAGCCAATCAGCCCAGTAGCTCCTCCGGTACCAGCCCGTCTCAACAAAGCACCCGTCATTCCGCAACGTAAAAATCTGAAAAAACCCGAAGACTCTCCGCCACCCCAGATGAACAACGGTACCTCTACGCCATCCTCCGAATCGTCAATGTCTGCATCCTCTGCATCCTCTATAACGGTGAAATTACCTCCGCCTCCGCAATCGACCTCAAAACGAGGCTCCTTTTCGCGCACCAATCCAGTCGAAGCGAAAGAGCCGGCACGTTATGATCAAAGTAAATCAAATCAGCGAACGGATTCCGCAGCGCAGCCTCAGCAGAAACTCCAGAACGGAGGATTCACCGAAGTAAAGACATTGACGCCGTTACAGAACGCAGCTCTATTTAACAGTTTACAAAATAAATCCAACGAAGAAGGTTATTTCAAGTTCCCAAAGGTGCAAACGCCTCCGAGTACAAATGCGGACGACGCTAATTACGAGACTTTCTCGAGCGTTCGCAGAAAAAGTGGAAAGAAGATACCTCCGCCTATACACACGTATATGAATCAGGTCGTCGACGATGCTGATTCCCCGAGTTTCAGTAGCATATCGAAGATGTCCGTCACGCATGATTCGACGTTGTCCTGTAGCGATGGAGGTATCAGCCAGACGTCATCTCCTAGTTATTTGATTAGATCATTAGAGAGTCCGCTTTTACCCAAAGTCAAAACTCATTCGACCAACCGATACTCAAAACGTAAATTCATCACGGATAGGTTATTCTCCGATATTAATGAATTCGCTATTCCTAAAGACAATAAAATCTTATCTCCGCCTGATCTCACTAAAAGCCAATCTACACCAGGAGGACTTCAAACTGTCGTCGATTATCAGCAAGGTGCCAATATACCCTATCAACATAAGGTAAATACTAGTAAAGTATTTTTTCATTTCGTGAAAAAAAAAAGTTAACGTTAAATCGATTTACTGAAAAAAAAAAAACAAAACTACCCTAGTCCGTAAATTTAAACCTTTTTGGGCGTAAAAAGAAATAAAATTTTTTACCGACGCTACATCCATCTTTTTAAAAATTCACCCCTAATTGGAAAATTTCAGATTTTATTTCGTTTTGGTATTTCTAATTAAATTACTTTCTTTTTCCTTTTATTTACTATATTCTTCGGTTCATTTAATCGTGTATTTTATTTTAATTTAGGAAATAACCGATTGAATTCACCTACAAAGTTTCTCAAATCTAACGATTTTTTTCGCAAAAAAATGAGATTTAAATTTCGTAATCGTATCAAACGAAAACGAATTTCTTTTATAATTTAGAAGAAAAAAAAAGCAATAAATAAAAATATTAATAGAATTTATAGCCAACGCGGTATACCGTATTAATGTAGAGAATTTTCTCATTTCTTTTGAACGATTTATCCGTCTTTTTTCTCGCAACAAGATTATTTTTCCATTTTTTTGTGGCAGGTAATTAGACAAGAGAAGCATTCCGCTTATTTTTATAGAAGCCAATTGAAATTTCAATTCGTGCAAATTGTGATCAACGTGATTGTTTTACTGGCTATAGCTGGAGCTTTGGCGTGTTACTTTAGAAGTAAGGAAATTCTTTGATTAAATAAACACAACTTGGAGAAAAATAAGTAAGACTATTCTTATCCGCTTTTTATATTAATTTTTTCACAAATTTTCATTTATTTGCAACTTTGTTTGAATGCTAAACCGAAATAGCGTGTTACACATTCGACAAGTGTAGTAATATTGGCAAAATATTGGCAAAATTGCCTACTTATCATAATTAGGCGGATTATTTCTTTAATTTTCGAGTTAAGCAATTTTTCATGCATATACGTATTTCAAATTTGTACTCAGTTTTTTTCTTTTCATTAATAACTCTCAATCGTAATTGACGTTACAAAAATCTTCTTTACCTTTTCGCTGAGATCTAATTAAGAAGCTTATGGCAGTTGTGGTGAATTACCGTTATTACGGAAAGGCAAGTGACAGCAAAATTGTTGTAAACGTCATTTTATGATACTATCTTGATAAGTTGTAATAATTACCGCAAGTTCGTAGTATTCGCGGTAATTTACCGGTAACTTACAATTTTTTTGATAATTTACCAGTAATTTAATTTATGTAATTCATTGGTAATTTACATTTCGGTAACTTAACATCAACTTTCCGTATTTACGATAATTACCGGTAATTTACAAATTCGGTTTGCTCGTTCTGGCGTGATAAGGTTACAAAGAAAACTGTTATCATTTTATATATGTATATAGTAGATTTCGATCGTGAACGTTTCTAACTCGTACCAACTTCCATGCAAATATCATCGAAGTCTGGACGCAGAGTCTACTCACCTGTGCTTATTTGCCTTTCTCTTATTATTGACATTTATTTTGTGCCTTACTTACAATATCTAGGCAAACTATTTAACGGAAACGGCATTTTAATTGCGTATCTCAGTATTGAAGGTTTCGCTATAATTTTCTGATCATCTTGTACGTATACTATACGTCAATTAATTTTTCCTCTTTTTTCTAACTATCTAATCAACTAATACGACCAACGGAATATTCTGCCATTACTCTGCCAATCGGTTATAAAAAATTACGACATGGCGAAAACGGTAAAAGCGAATTCGGCAGCATATCGTACATGGTCGCGATTCTCTTAAGAATTGCACGTTATACGCGAAGCGTGTCGAACCTTAGGACTCGCTTTTCTTAATAAAATTCGACATGCAGTGTTTCCATGGGAATCGCCGGTAATACTCGGCGTACATGCATCTTACGCTGAAAAATAAAGGCCGTTGGAAAAAGTACAGTTTGGGAGGAAATCTTGACGAGGGTCGTGTAATAAAAGCTTCAATTATTGTAAATTGTTTTTACCTTATTTTATGCGCGACGGTGAGGCCATTTTTCCCGGTGCTTTTTTGCCCTTTTTACACACAAACAAACGTGTATCACGATGTTGATATTTTTCGCTGGCGACCTCTCGTTGTATGTATCTGTGACATTGGAAATGTATTTCTGGGGTACTTTGTTTATTCAGGGAAAAAATTTCACGACCTTGATGGCGTTTGGAAACGTGCTTGTAAATAATTTCGGCGTTCATTTCGCCATAAAATACGATTTAAATTTGAAATTTTCACCAATTTAAACGTTTTTTTGAAGGGAAATTGTCAAAGTGGGTAAATAAAAGAAACCCCTTTGCGTTCTCCTCCTTCTCTATGCGTCGCAAAAACAACGAAAGCCCGAAGTAAAAAGACATTTTCGTTGTAAAAAGGTCGCGTATTGGGAAACTGCGCTACGGTTACCTTAGCTGAGTGTAACTCTGGTTTTCCAAATCGAACACGTAGAGGGAAAAGACCCCGTAGGGTTGTACTCTGTGCAGTGTAAATTACCATTAACTGAGCATTCTTTTATTTTTACAGCCTACCCGACGGTAACAACTTACATAAATCACACTGTCATAAATTTACCCAACGGATCGCATCTAGCTGACAACGCCGAGAAATACGGTAAGCAGATTCGTTCAATTTACGAAATTTACATTAGCATCTAATCTTTTGGGCGAATTTTTAAATGGCACACTGCAACTGTCTTTTTTTGGCATTTGAATCGGTGAAAATTTTACGTCTATAAATGAATTTCACGGGTAAAATTGTCAGTGTAGGGATATCGAAGAGAATTTTTTTTCCACTCATATTTACCGTAATCTTATTATGTATTATAATGGCGATGTTATTTTTATGCAGTTTCTTATTACTGTTCCTCTATGAAACCTCCATTTTGTCTCGATGTACCATATAACTACACAATTCATGGGCCTTACTTCGCCACCGGTGATCGACAATTTTTAGCAGTAAGATTGATTTTTTTCAGGTATTTCAACATTAATAGCATGTTTGTAAAAAATATTTCATTTTGTAGGAATTGGAGAGTTACGAAGCATTAACGAACGTGAGGTGTTATGAATTAGCGTCATTATATGTGTGCTCAATATATGTACCTAAATGCGGCCCATTCGGAATAGAAATCAAACCGTGTAGAAATTTGTGTGAAGGTAATCCTCTACATTGTCTTATACTATATGGTCAATTGATTCGAGTAACGTGTGAACGATATTTGACGTGGTTTTGAGCCCCCGTTATGTATTAGATTTGACCAGAATCTGTGGAAAAAGGCCTTAGGCAGATAATCTTAAGCGATCTGCCTCAGGATCCAGATTTTGATGACATTTGGGTATTAGGTGGGTACCATCGAGAAACGTTCATGACCAAAATTTCAGCTTTCCTCTCCCTCCCGTTTACGTGAAATTAATTTTTGTTTGAAAATCAGAGAGGATTTTTTTTTAAATTGCAGTTGACGGAATTAATTGAAATTTTAGTACATGGTGGACTCTCACAGGGGCCTTCCATGAAAAACTCCAATTTTTTCCCCTCCAAACGGGCGTTTTCGACTTAATTTATTTTTTAAAAGTGTCTATATCACTCGACAAAATTTTCAAACTTCATTTTTTCGATGTATTTTTGATCTGTATATGTCATATATTTTTTTTTGAAATTTAGCCTCCCCGGGGCCGTGGTCAAAAATCGTAAAAACCGCGCGCGGCGTTGGGTGAAACTTCTCACTACGCCGTAGCGCCTCGTTTACCGTTGCGCGCGACTCTACGTTAGGCCTGTAGTGAGTCTAGTGACATGCACAACGCAGCAACGCGCGTAACTGTGAAGGAGACGCTACAGCACAGTGGGAATTACCGATTAGGCGCGCGCGCTAAAAGTCGTCATGCAAATAATGTTTTTCTCAAAATGTACTGATTTTAGGATGATGGGTCGTATAACATTTTTTTTTTGATATAATTTCAACGTTATTTTGCAATTTTTTTTAGAGTCCAAGAAGTCAATTTTTTTGAAAAGCAAAATAAGGCAAAAAATAACGCACAGAAGTCGACTTATCGGTGAACGAGACGCTACCGCGTAGTGGGAAGTTTCACTAAACGCGCGCGGGTTTTGCGATTTTCGACCACGGCCTCGGGGAGGCAAAATTTCGAAAAAAATATTATGACATTTAGAGTTCAAAAATACATCGAAAAATTGAGGTTTGAAAATTTCTTCGAGTGATATAGACACTTTTAAAAAATAAATTAAGTCGAAAACGCCCGTTTGGAGGGTAAAAATTGGAGTTTTTTCATGGAAGGCTCTTGTGAGAGTTTACTATGTACTAAAATTTCAATCAATTCCGTCAACTGTAATTTGAGAAAAAAATTCCTCTCTGATTTAAAAAAAAAATTAATTTCTCGAAAAAGGGAGGGAGGGGGAAGCTGAAATTTTGGTCATGAACGTTTCTCAATGGTACCCACCTAATACCCAAATGTTATCAAAATCTGGATCCTGAGGCAGATCGGTTATGCTTATCAGCCTATAGCCTTTCATTTTGTTTCACTCAACGTTTCTATGTTTTTCTTAATTCTTATACTTTTCTTGAATAAAATAACCAGCCCCCACAAGTTTCAAAAATTTCAACAGAGTCTTTACCCTCTCAAAAAGAATTGTCAAGAAATGAAAAATTTTATTTCGTGCATTAATGTAATACGTACGTATCGACAATCCAAAGATCAGAATTTCTGAAGCTCGGGCCCACACCAAAACTCTCTAAAAACCTCCTT